>CAUYSK010100616.1:0-24134 GCA_963575035.1 Avahi laniger
AAAAAAAAAAAAAACAAAAAGTTTAACAATAATTTTAAAAATTGTTTAATTTTCTAAAATCTAAAAATTTCTGGAAAAACCTCTTCATATAGAGTAAGTAATATTGCCTCACATACATAGAAACCTTTTATTTAATTAAAACATTATGTCTATTTAAAAAAAAAAAAACTCTATAAAATGTAAGTGGAGATCCCCTATAAGAAGACATAATTAAAACAGCTTTCTTTCACCAGTCAGAATATTTGTTTTTATTTTCCTAAATTGAGAGATCGTATTTACCTTTAACTTTTTCTTCCTAACCTTAGTTTCATGATTTTGCGGATCGGAAGGATTGGGATGCATTCCATCCTACACTGGTGGCAGAAGGGCTTTTTGCATTTGCAAATGTTCTGAGTTATCTTCGTCTCTTTTTCATGTATACGACCAGTTCTGTCTTGGGCCCATTACAGGTAAATAATTAAAATTTCTTAAAGAACATTTGTTAGATGTCATTATTATTGCATCTTTCTGCTTGCCCATTGGAATGTTGTTCTCTCATGATGTTAAAACTAAACTTTGCTTTTGAAAATAATTAGCAGTTAGAAGAATATAGCATGTTTATCTGCTTTCTTTCTGGCTCACTGATAATCCTTTACTTTCAGATATTCCAAGTTTTTTAAGCTGTGGTCCATTGGCCTCCTCCCCTACTCCATGGACATAGATGTGTTTAAAGTATAGTTACACTTCAGACGATAGAGTAACATAAAAATCTGCTTTTTACCAAAATGAATCTCACATGTAAATTATTAAGTGTTTTAGATTCTAAATATAAGGGAGATCCTGTGCAAACAGAAATAATCATACTTGATAATTTCAAAAATATATAAGGTATATTTTAAAAAATACTCCCACTCTAATCAATTTTAAATGTAATAAGTTGGAAAATCACATATTTAGAGCTAAAATATTCACAGAGGTTACATAATTTAGCTTTATACTTTATGGTACTTTAAAGTTAAAGAAATTGAGCTTTTGAGCTTTTGAGATGGTATTTAGCAGTGTGATTATTATGCATCCAAGACTAAATTCTAAGTCTGTTTATACCAAAGGAAGAACTCACAATTGGTTGAATTTACCCAACAGAGTTTAGTAATTGATTGTTTTCAGAAGGTGGGATCAATTCTGCTAGCTCTACCTAATATTCTAGCTTGTAATTCTGAAAATCTGGACAATGTTCATTTTTCCTTGATAAGTGAAAATTTACTAACTGTTTAGATTATCTTTTATATTTTTAAAGGAGATATTTTAAATAAAAGGCATAATTAGCTTCTCCAAACAGGGATATGAAAATAAAATATATAGGAAAAACCTGATTTGATTAGGCTTGTGCTATCATCCTGCAACAGTGTTTCTTGAAGTGTGGCTCTCTTAACCAAGTCCTGTGAGATACTCTGAATTAAGTAAGTTTGGGACATACTGTAATTGTATACCTCTTTTGGGAATACACAGTGCACATTATCACATTAAATCCGCTGAGAAAGAAATAAAGTTTTTAACCTTGTTCAAAACATCATTACATAAATTCATTTAACCTCATACCTGTTTTTTATGAAATATACACAAGTCTTTATATTTCTCCAAAATATTTATGTGAAACACTAGTTTAGATTATCTGTTATTTTGTTGTTTTTTTTTTTTTGCCACTAATATCATCTCTAAATGCTTTAATCAAGGGTCCAACAGTGTTTTTATATGCACATTGATTTTTTTTAAGCTAAAAATGGATGACATCACTAGGCTTTTGTACTGGAAATTTCTTTATGGATTTCTACAAAGGGTTAAAAAGGAGAAAGTATAATATTGTTTAGGAATAAAGAGTCAATTTCTGACTTCTATTTCTAGCTAACAAGGATTAGATTTACCCTCCTGTCTGAAGCAACCAAAAAGGAGAAAAGAACAGATGAAATATATGAAACAACAATTTATAGGAAAGTTGGCATTAGGCAATAAAAAACAGTGATCTATAAGAAACAGAAATTGCCCCAGCTTACTACCTTGTGAGAATTTTTAGGCTATTGTGCAGGATAAGTGCAGTCAGAACCTGGCAGAATTCTGGGTTTAGGAGACAGATCTGAGAGTCAAAAGAAACACCAAAGGCTAGAGTTTACAGGAAGGGATACAGGAGAGGTCAGAGCAGCATGGAGAGAAAATTATGGAGATCTGCACATGGTCTCCTTTGAGTATTCAGCAGAATACCAATTAGTGTATGCATGTAAGGACACTACCTGGGGCAGGGGAAAAAAATCCATCTGACAGGATTAGTGAAACTAGTACTTATAGTTCACTCAGGGCCAGGATAGTACATTTTCATACCAGCCAGACTGGAAGAACCCATAATATACTGGTCATTGGGTAGAGTACTCAGGAGCTTCTTGCTTCAGTAGTGGGGAGTAATTACCTCTATACTACACACTGCTTTGGTCCCACCAAATAAATTTTAAAAGCAAGATCTAAAAGGATTAAGCTGCTTCCAAATAACTTTAATATGTTCATCAAAACCTATCCAAAGGGGACACAGATGTTAGAATTAACAGATAATAACTCTAAAACATTTATTATAATTGCATTCCATATGTGCTAAAAGTTAAGTAGAAACATGAAGATGTGGGGGAAAAAAGACACAAATCAAACTTTTACAGATGAAACTTCAATGTGTGACATGAAACATGTACTGGATTTGATTAATGACAGATTAGACATTGTAGAAGAATACATTAGTGAAGGTGAAAAAATAACAATAGAAACTATGCAAAATAAAATGGAGAAAAAAAAATTCAAAATATGAAAAGATCCTCTGTGAAATTTGGGATGTCAGGTGGGCTAATACACAAGTAACTGGAGTCCCTGAAGAAGAGGAAAGACCAAGAAATATTTGAAGAAATAATAGGTGAAAATTTCTAAATTTGAGGAAAACTACAAATCCTCAGATCCAAAAATTTCAATGAATCCCGAGCACAAAAAACATGAAGAAAATCATACCAATGCACATCATATTCAGATTGCTCAAAATCAGTGATAAAGAGAAAATCTTCAAAGCAGAGAATAACAACTCATCATACAGAAATAGAAGGTAAGAATGACAGAAGATTTCTTGTCAGAAAAAATGCAAGCAAGGGAGGCAGTGGAGCAATATTTTTAAAGCACTGAAAGGAAAAAACAGCTGTCAACCTGGATTTCTGTATGCAGTGAAATACTGTTCAAAAACATAGGTAAAATATAGACTTTTCCAGACATACAAAACCTGAAAGAATGCATCACCAGCAGACCAGCACTACAAAGAATGTCAAAGGAAGTCCTTCAGATATAAGGAATACAAGACTGTATGGCAATATGGATCTAAACAAAAGAATGAACAAAAAGCATGAAGTACACATGTACACAAAGAAATGGTAACCACATAGCTGAGTTTATAAGCATTTTTAAGTCTGAAAGATAATTTACTGTTTATTGAAATACAATAATATAGGGGGGTTATAACACATGTACATACATGTGTAAAATGTGCAAAAACAATAACCATAAAGGACAGGCTGGGAGAAATGGAACTATTTGTAAGGTTCTTACACTATACATGAAGTACTGTAATATCACTTGAAAATAGGCTGTGATAAGTTAAAAATATATACCATAAACCCTAAAGCACCTATAAAATAAAATAGTTATAGTTAGTAAGCCAACAGAGAAGATAAAGTGAATTCATAGAAAAGAATCCAAATGAAGGCAGACAAAAAGGAAGAGGGAACAAAGAATAGATAAACTAAAGAGGGAAAAAATGACATGATAGACTTAAACTTAACAATATCAATTTATCACATTAAGTATAAATGGTCTAATCATCCCAATCAAAAAGTAGAGATTGATAGACTGGACATAAAAGCAAGGCTCAACTGTACGCTGCTTACAAGAAACACATAAATGTATTAAAAGGAAAAGGATGGTAACAGACATACCATATTAACACTAATCAAGAGAAAACTGAAGTGGTTCTATTAGTAGCAGGTACACTGGGCAAAAGTAAGACCCCATCTCTACTAAAAACAGAAAGAAATTAGCTGGACAACTAAAAATATATAGAAAAAATTAGCCAGGCATGATGGTGCATGCCAGTAGTCCCAGCTACTCAGGAGGCTGAGATGGGAGGATTGCTTGAGCCCGGAGTTTGAGGTTGCTGTGAGCTAGGCTGACGCCACGGAACTGTAGCCTGGGCAACACAGCGAGACTCTGTCTCAAAAATAAAACAAAATAAAATAAAATGGCAGGTACAATAGATTTCAGAGCAAGAATTTATCAGGATAAAGAAGGATATTTCATAATGATAAATGGCTCAACCCATTAAGAGGACATAACAGTTCTACATATTTGTGCCTAATAGCAGAGTTTCAAAATATATGAAGTAAAACCTGATAGAACTACAAGGAGAAATACATAAATCCACAAATATAACCAAGATTTAATGCCCTTCTCTTAATAATTGATAGAAACATTGACAGAAAAAGCAATGAGCATATAGAAGATCTGAGTGACACTCATCCAGTTTAGCCTAAATGATATTTATAGAGCACTCCACTCAATACAATAGAATATACATTTTTTTCAAGTGCACATGGAACATTGTTCAAGACTCACTATATTCTGGGCTATAAAATAAACCACAATAATAAACCACATTTCTAATAATATTAAATTGGAAATGCATAACAGAAAAATTTCTGAAAAATCCCAAGTATTTGAAAATTAAGTAACATACTTATAAATAACCTATAGGCCACAGAAGAAGTTTAAAGGGGAAACTAGAAAGTATTTTGAACTGAATGAAAATGAAGACAGAATATATCAAAATTTGTGTTCTTGGGGGAAAAATGTATAGCCCTACACGCCTATATTATAAAAGAAGAAAGTTCAAATCAGTGAACTCAGATTCCACTAAGGAAGAAACTGAAAAAGGAAAAATTACAACCAAAGTAAACTGAAGAAAGGAAATAATAAAGGTGAGAGTGAAATGAATAAACTAGACAAAAATAATAGTGAAAAGCCAGGGAAGACAAAAGCTAATTTGTTGAGAAAATTGCAGTTGTTAAACTTCTAGACAAGGAGCAGGAACACAGGAAATAAAGAGAAGATAAAATATCAGAAATGGGAGAGGTGGTATTTCTACAAATTCTACAGATACGAAGGGAAATATTGTATAATTTTATGGCAATACATTTGACAACACATATGGATAGTAAACCACTTCTATTTGACATTGTGCTGGAGGTTCTACCCAGTAGAATAAGAAAATAAGTAAAAGGCCTTCAGGTCAGAAAGGAAGAAACTGACCTGTTTTTATTTGTAGACATGATCACCAATGTAGAAAATCTAAGTCCATTAAGAAATTACTAAAACAGGCCGGGCACGGTGGCTCACGCCTGTAATCCTAGCTCTCTGGGAGGCCGAGGCGGGCGGATTGTTTGAGCTCAGGAGTTCGAAACCAGCCTGAGCAAGAGCGAGACCCCGTCTCTACTGAAAATAGAAAGAAATTAATCGGACAACTAAAAATATATAGAAAAATTTAGTTGGGCATGATGGCGCATGCCTGTAGTCCCAGCTACTCGGGAGGCTGAGGCAGTAGGATTGCTTGAGCCCAGGAGTTTGAGGTTGCTGTGAGCTAGCCTGACGCCACGGCACTCACTCTAGCCCGGGCAAAAGAGTGAGACTCTGTCTCACAAAAAAAAAAAAAAAATTACTAAAACTAGTTGACTCTAATATGGTTAAGATTATATGGTTAATATTATATAAAAATCACTTTAAAAAACTTCGAAAAGAAAAAATCAATTGTATTTCTGAATATTAACAATGAACAATCAGAAATTGAAATTCAAAATAAAGTGTACCATTTACAGTAGCATCAAAAAAGATTAAATAATTTGGGATAAATCTGACAGAAAATATGAAAAACCTGTCTACTTAAAATTACAAAATGATGGTGAGAGAAATTAAAGAAGACCTATGTAAATGGAGATATACATAAATGGAAGAGACAATATAGTTGAGGTGTTAGTTTTCCCTAAATTAATCTGTAGTTTTAATATAATCAAAATTTCATCAAACTCTTATAGAAATATCAAACTGATTTTAAGATTCATATGGAAATGTAAAGGATTTGGACAAGCTAAAATAACTTGAAGAACAAAGTGGGAAGACTAACAGTATCGGATTTCAAGACATTATAAAGATACAATAATGAAGACTGTGTAGTATTGGTCTCAAGATAGATGAATAGATCAATGGAACAGAATAGAGATTTTGGATATAGACTCATACATATATGGACAACAGATTTTTACAAAAGCACAAAGGAAATTCATTGGAGAAAAGATAGTCTTTCAACAAATGATGCTGGCAAAATTGGACACCCATATGCAAACAAACAAAAAAGAACCTTGACCCATACCTCACACCATATACCAGAATTTACTCAGAATGAATTATAGACCTAAATGTCAAGCTCAAACTCATATAACTTCTAAAAGAAATCATAGGAAAAATTGAATTAGGCAGATATTTTACAGGTACAATGCCAGCAGCACAATCCATGAAAAGTTGATACATTATCCTTCATCAAATGGAAAGTTCTCTTCAAAAGACACTATTAAGAGAATGAAAGCACAAGCCATGGGAGAGAAATTTCCCAAAGCATGTATCTAATAGGATTTAACATAATACAGTCAGTGATATAGCCAGAATATAAACAGTTCTGCTATAATGTAATATGTATGTTTCTAAAAATTACTGTACTATACAAAATTGCTCAGTGAAAACTACAGGGCTTATGGATAAAATGGAGTTTGGGACACAACACTTAAAAATTTCATCAGTGACATATAAACACATTATTTATTTTCTTAGTTTAGCTAAGGATTTGCTTATCTTTTCAAAAATCAACTCTTAGCTTTCTTGATTTTCTTCTATTTTTCTATTTTCTATTTTGTTTATTTCTGCTCTAATCATTATTTCTTTCCTTTTACTAACTTTAGGCTTAGTTCTTTTACTAGTTTTATGAGAGGTAAATTTAGGTTTTCTTTTATTTGCGATTTTCTTTCTTTAATGTAGGCATTTATAGTTTTGAAATTCCCTCTTACTACTGCTTTTTCTGCATCCTATAAGTTTTGGTATGTTATGATTTCATTTTAATTTTTCTAAAAATATTTTCTAATTTTCTTTTTGATTTTTCGTTGACCTAATGGTTGTTAAATAGCGTTTTGTTTAATTTCCACATATTTGTGAATTTTCCAGCTTTCCTTCTGCTGTTTACTTCTAGTTTTATTCCATTGTGATCAGAAAAAATATTTGATATGATTTCAGTGTTCTTAAATTTGATAAGAGTTGTTTTATGACCTAACATGTGATCTACCCTGCAAAAAGATTTGTGTGCATTTGAGAAGAAAATATATTCTGTTGCTGTTGGGTAGAATGTTCTGTATAAGTCTGTTAGGTCCATTTGGCCCATAGTATTAGTCAATTTTCTGTTTCCTCATTGACCTTCTATCTCAATGTTCTGCTCATTATTGAAAGTGAGGTATTGAAATCTCCTATTATTATTGTATTTCTGTCTATTTCTCCCTTTAGTTCTTTTAATGTTTGCTTTATTTATTTAGGTGCTCTGATGTTGGGTGCATATATATATATATATATAATTGTTATGTCATCCTGATGAACTAACTCTTTTATTATTGTATAATGTCCTTTGTTCTCTCATAACAATCTTTGACTTAAAGTCTATTTCGTCTGTTGTTAAGTATAGATACCTCTCCCTTCTTCTGGCTACCATTTTCATGGAATATCTTTTTGCATCCTTTCCTTTTAGCCTATGTGTGTCCTTAAGTCCAAAGGGAATCTCTTATAGACAGCATATAATTGTTGGATCTTGTTTTTTAAATTCATTTAGCTACACTTTGTCTTTTGATTGGAGAGTTTAATCCATTTGCATTTAAAGTAATTATTAATAGGGAAAGGCTTACTAATTCCATTCTGTTAACTCTTTTTTGTTTATTTTATAGTTCTTTCCCTCTCTTGTGGTCTTTCTTTGAGTTTCGTTGTTTGTTTTCTGTATTGTTATACTTTGATTCCTTTCTTTTTCTTTTATGTAACTTCTGTAGGATTTTCTTTATGATTACCATAGGGCTTACATAAAATGTCTTGTAAGAGTGTTTATCATCTCCTTACTCTGAGCTGAGCTGGGGAGAGGAGCTGTGATGAATGCCCTCATGCTATTTCAGAGTGCTACTTTGTTCTCTGTAGCCCCCAGAGGACTAGTGTATGCCAGGTCCTGTCAGCTTTTTCAGACACATGATATAGAAACCAGTCCTGTGGGGAGCACCCAGAAAAGTTGGGGTGTTGCATGTGTAGTCCAACATTTCTGCTTCTCTGGGAGAAGCTGGAAGCTGGGGTTTATTGTTTGCTTGCTGTGTGCTGAGCTGGGGAGAGGCTGTGGTGACTCCCTGCACAGTAGTTCTAACCACTGCTTTGTTTTCTATAATGCTCAGGGGACTCAGGGCACTAGCATATGCTCGGCCCCACTAGCTCTCAGAGACAGGTGAGATAGAGGTCAGTTCTTTGGGTAGCACCCAGAGAAGTTGGCGTGTTAAATGTACAGTTGAGTTCCTTCCTTCCTCAGGGGGAAGCTGGGAGCTGGGGGTTTCATCCTGATCATTTGGTGCTGTGCCACAGGTTGGAATTTTGGCATTAGAATATCTCTGCTTTTCCTACTGGTTTTGATGTTGCTGATTTTGCACTCATCCGAGGTGCCAGAGCTTCTTAGATAGTTTTTAGATTTCTCACAAAGGGAATTGATCCATGTGTTGCTGTTTGATCAGTGTGCTGTGGTGAAAGTAGAGTCCAGGGCCTCCTTTTCTGCCATCTTAGTGATCTCACTCCTTAAAGAAGCTTTAAAGTAAAGATATTTATTTTTCAGTGTACTCTTATGAATATGATAGATTTATATTACATAATGGTGCCAAAGTATTCTAGTTTTATGTAGAAAATTTATAATAATATTTTTCCATTTTGTTCTTTGTAAGTAAGGAACTCAATTAAAATGGAGTGATCTAGTTATAAATATACAACTAAAAGAAATGCAAAAGAAAATCAACTGCAATGAAATAGTTAACTGCTTTAGCAAAAGTGCAACTTTTGTCCTTTGCAAGTATAGAACCAGCAATGTTATATCATATTTTTATATGATTACTGCAGTTTTATATCCTAATACTTGACATTTTTATGGTTGTAGTCATTAAATTTATAATTTATATCATAGGTGGACTTACAGCTCAGACCGCCTTTGGAAGGCGGTCTTCTACAATCTGGCCGCGCTTACTTTCTAGATGTCTGTCACTGTACTCATCTCCTTGTCCCTTCCTAAAATACCTCTTTTCCATCCAGGCCAAGACCAGTCACTAATCTCACACACGTCTTGTGCTTTCCCACGTCCATCTCATTTTTAGATTATTACTCTGTTCGGATGTTACTGCTGTATTCTCTGCTTGTTGAAATTTTACTTAGTCATTCAACAGACATTTCTTGAATAGACCTGGTAGGTACCAGATACTAGGAATATTAAAATGAGTAAGCTACAATCTCTCTTTAAGGAGCTTATAGTCTACTGAGGGTGATAAACAGGCCAATGACTATGTTTAGACTGGTAATTACTATAATGGAGAGCTCAGAGGAAGGGTGCTCACTTCAGTCTTAGCCATCAGAGAAGACTTGCCAGAAGAGGTGACACTGAAATTAAAGCCTTGAAGGATGAATAGAAAGGACATAGATGTGGGGTATTCCAGGGAGAGAGAACATGTGTCAGCCATAGTGGCCCTTCCACTACCCTCCTATTCTCAGGTGAATGAGTATCTCCAACCTATGAATTAATGCATTGAACCTCTAATGAGCACTTTCTATAGCTTATCTTAAATTGTAAAGGTATGCTGTTTCTATTAAATTAAAAATTTTTTGAGGATGGGGAATCTCCATTTTCTCATCTTCACTTTACTTACTACCTTGCCATAGTAATTACTTAATGAATGTTTATTGATTGAATTGAAAAATTGGTTTGAATGGGATTGGATAAAGACACATGTTGTGTGATGTGAGAAGAAAAAAGCTGATAGAGAAATAGGACTATATTATAGCTTTTGCTGTAGCTACTTGTTTAAAATAATGACAGCAACTAACAATTATTTAACATTTTTTGTGGGCGAGGCACTGTGCTAAGTGTTTTCCACTTATTTAGTCCCCATCACAACCCTTGTCATTTTATTATTTACACTTTACATATGGGAAATGTAAGGCTTGGAGAGGTTAAATAGTTCACAGTTCACTAGAAATTGATAGAGTCAAAAGTTGAACTTGTGTCTCTCTGACTCTAGAGGCCAACCTGAAGTTCTTTCTCCTGCTTTTATGAAGGAAGCCAGCTAATCCATTTCAGTGGATGTAACAATCATGGTTGGGCATAAACCAGTAATGTTTATATTTTAAAGAAAAAGACATGAAGATAGAATCTATAACTAATTTTGGTGATAGTAATATTAATAATAACAGCAAACATTTATTAAACCCTTACTATGTATCAGATACTATTCTAAGTAAGGTCTTTATTTGCATTTATTACCTCATTTAATCCTCACAACCATTCTAAGAGGCAGACTCTTTATTTCCATTTTACAGAGGAAGAATCTTGAGGCATAGAGACATTAAGTAACTTGCAGAAGGTCACATAGCTGGTAAGTAGCAGAACTGGGACTCCAACCCAAGTGGTTTTACTCTAGGGATTGCATTGAATCTGTAGATCACTTTGGATAGTATAGACATTATAACAATGTTGATTCTGCCGACTCATGAGCATGGTATGGTTTTCCACCTGTTTATGCCTCTGCTATTTCCTTCCTCAGTGTTTTGTAGCTCTCCCTGTAGAGATCTTTCACCTCCTTAGTTAAATATAATGCTAGGTAGTTTATTTTCTTTGTTGCTATTCTGAAGGGTATTGAGTCTTTGATTTAGTTCTCAGTTTGACTGTTGTTGACGCATAGGAATGCTACTAATTTGCATACATCGATTTTGTAACCTGAGACTTTGCTGAATTTGTTTATCAATTCTAGTAGTCTCTTGGTGGAATCTTTGGGGTTTTCTAGATCATATCATCAGCAAAGAGCCATAGTTTGCCCTCCTCTGGCCCCATTTGAATGCCCTTGATTTCCTCCTCTTGTCTGATTGCTTTGGCTAGGACATCTAGCACTATGTTGAATAGAAGTAGTGATAGAGGGCAACCTTATCTTGTTCTAATTCCAAGTGGAAATGCTTTCAGTTTTTCTCTGTTCAGTATGACGTTGGCTGTGGGTTTGTTGTGTATGGCTTTTATCATTTTGAGGTAAATCCCATCTATGGTTATTTTGTTAATCGGTTCTTATCATAAAAAGGTGCTGAATTTTGTCGAATGCTTTTTCTGCGTCTATTGAGAGGATCATATGGTCTTTGTTTTTACTTCTATTTATGTGATAAATTACATTTATAGATTTGTGTGTGTTGAACCATCCCTGCATCTCTGAGATGAAGCCCACTGGTTGTAATGGATTATTTTTTTGATAAGCACCTGAATTTGGTTTGCTAGGATTTTATTGAGAATTTTTGCGTCTATATTCTTAAGGGATATTGGTCTGTAGTTTTCTTTTTTTTGTTGTTTAGTCCTTTCCTGGTTTGAGTATCAGGGTGATGTTGGCTTCGTAAAATGTACTGGGGAGGAGTCCTTCCTTTTGGTAGTGTGGAATAATTTCTGCAGGATAGGTACCAGTTCTTCTTTGTAGGTCTGGTAGAATTTGGATGTCGAACCATCTGGTCCAGGACTTTTTTTTTAGGACAGTTTTTTATTGCTGCTTCAATTTCAGTACTTCATATTGGTCTACTGAGGAGTTCTATTTCTTCCTGATTGAACCTAGGGAGGCTATGTGTTCCTAAGAATTTGCCCATTTTCTTCATATTTTCAAGTTTATGTGCATAGAGATTTTTATACTATTCAGAGATGATGTTTTATATTTCTGTGGTATCAGTTGTAATTTCTCCTTTTTTATTCCTGATTGAGTTTATTAGAGTTTTTTCTGCTTCTGGTTAGTCTAGCTCTATTAGACGTGTCAATTTTGTTTATCTTTTCAAAGAACCAGCTTTTTGTTTCATTCATCTTTCATATAGTTCTTTTATTACTGATTTCATTTAGTTCTGTTCTGATATTGGTTATTTCTTCTGTTGGGTTTGGGATTGGTTTGCACTTCTTTTTCCAGTTCTTTGCGTTGATTCATTAGATTCTTAATTTGTGATCATTCTATCTTTTGGATGTAGGCATTTAGGTTATGAATTTTCCTCTCAGGACTTCTTTAGCTCTTCCTACAGATTTTGATAACTTGTGTCCCTTTTATCATTTAGTTCAAAAAATCTTTTATTTCCATTTTAATTTCTTCCTTGCTCCAACAGTCATTTAGCAGTAGGTTGTTTAGCTTCCATGACTTTGCGTAGAGATGAGTGTTTCTGTTGGAGTTGATTACTAATTTTATTCCACTGTGGTGTAAGGAGATTCATGGTATAATTTCAATTTTTTTTAATTTGTTGAGACATGTTTTGTGGCCTAGGATGTGGTCAATTTTAGAGAACATCCCATGAACTGATGAGAAGAACGTATATTCAGTGGTTTTGGAGTAGAACATTCTGTAAATGTCTGTTAGGCCTGTTTGTTTTAGAGTTCTGTTTAAGTCCATTGTTTCTTTGTTTATTTTCTGTTTGAAAGATCTGTCCTTTTCTGTCAGTGGTGTGTTAAAGTCCCCGACTATTACAGTGCTGTTATTTATCATTTTTTTTAGATCAAGTAGGATTTGCTTTATGAATATGGGTGCACCTATGTTAGGTGCATAAATATTTGGAATTGTTATGCCTTCCTGTGGAGTTGTTCCCTCTACCGTTATATAATGACAATCTTTGTCTTTCATTCCTTTTTTTGATTTGAAGACTAAGTTATCTCATATGAGAACTGCTATACCAGCTTTCTTTTGGTTTCCATTTGCATGGAATATTGTTTTCTGTCCCTTCATCTTGAGTCTGAATGAGTCCTTGTGGGTTAGATGTGTTTCCTGAAGACAGCAGATACTTGGCTTGTGTATATTTATCCATCTGGCCAGCTTATGTCTCTTCAGTGGGTAGTTCAAGCCATTCACATTTATTGAAAGAATTGATAAGTGGTGTGGATTTCTGTTTATTCTGTTGAGTAGAAATTTGTTGCTTTGTTTTATGTCTTGAGCCATTGTATTATGTGGCCTTTGACCTTTAGCTTTTGGATGATTTTATACTGGTATCTATTGTGCTGATTTGTGTGTAACGCAGTTCTGAGTACTTGCTGCAGGGCAAGTCATATTTTGACAAATTCCCTCAGTGTTTGCTTGTCTGAGAAAGACTGTTTCCCCCTCATATAAGAAACTTAATTTTGCAGGATATGGAATTTTAGGTTGGGCATTATTCTGTTTGAAAAGACTGAGACTGGGGCCCCAGTCCCTTCTAGCTTGTAAGGTCTCGGTTGAGAAATCTGTGGTTAGTCTTATGGGTTTTCCTTTGTACGTTACCTGCTGCTTTCACCTTACAGATAGTAGAAGGGCCTCTTTTTTGTTTATTTTGGCTAGTCTGATGACTATGTGTCATGGTGCTTTTCCTCTTTGTGATGAATCTCCCAGGAGTCCTTTGAGCTTCTTGTACCTGGATATCTAGATTCCAGCAAGACCAGGGAAATTTTCCTCAATTATTCCCTCAAATACATTATCCAACCCTTGTGTATTTTCTTCTCCACCCGCAGGGATGCCTGAGATTCTTACATTGGGCCTTTTCACATAATCCCATATTTCTTGTAGGCTTTGTCTTTTCTCTTATTTCTCTGCTCTATCTCTGCAACTGACATGTTGAATTGAAAGGTATTGTCTTCAAGCTCTGAGATTCTTTCTGCTGCTTGATCTAACCTATTCTTAATGCTTTCCACTGTGTTTTGTAATTCATTGAATGAATTTTTCATTTTCAGAAGTTCTGATTGATTTTTCTTTAATGTTTCAATTTCTTCAGTGAATTTTTCATTCATTTTCTGTATTCTTTTTGTGATTTCCTTGTGTTGGGTTTCCATTTTATCTTGCTTTTCATTGAGCTTCCTTACCATCCATTGAGCTTCCTTACCATTCTTTATCTTTTATTTCAATGTTCTGATTTTGGTTGGTATCCATTGTTAGAGAGCTTGTGTTCCCTTTTGGGAGTTTCCTTTCGCTTTGTTTCTTCATACTTTTGAAGTTCTTTCACTGATGTCTTCTCATCTGGAGCACCTGTTGCTTCCTACTTTTGGATTTTCTTTTGTTTAGATATTGACATGTCTAGTTTAATCTCTGAGCCAGTAAGTGGTCCTTGGGGTGAGAATGGACCACACCATGTATGATAAGTCAGTAAATGCAGCAAAAGGGCATGCGAATTGACCTCCCTGTCAGTAGGTGGTGCTTGCTGGCAGGAAGAAGCTACAATGTTGTTTTTGGGTCCTTTGACCAGCTCTAGTTCCTCAGGAGAAGCACTCCACTGCCCTAGGTAGTGAGTGGGGGCCTGGAACTTCCAGGTGTGTTCTTGTTCTCCACCTGAGCAGGGGTAGATAGGGCAGTGAGGCTATGTTGAGGTGGGTTGGGTGAGCCTGCCCTGAAGATCCACAAATGCTTTTATCAGGGGTCAAAGATCTGTTCCCTCCCTCTGGGCAAAGCTGCCACGGAGGGGCTGAATTGGCTTCACTCAACCAAAAAGTCTATATGTGGAAATGGGGCTGTCTGAGACCCACCGTCTTGAGCAGACCTCACTGCTTTCCACCCTCCCCTATTCTTCAGCTTCTCCTGGGCCTCTGCTGGCAGGCAGGACCTTAAGCTAGCTGAGTTCCCCCACAACTGTGATGTGGGCTGGGAGGTTCCCTGCCCAAGATCCGGGCCTGAGCTGGAAGTGCTTTCCTCTGGTGGGATGAGGGGTATCCAGGCTAGCTAGGACCCACTCTTTATTCTCACCCTTGATCTGCTCCTGTAGGTACCCGTACCTTGTAAGACTAACTCACAAATACCCATGTTTGCCCCCAGGTGATGCAATGGAGACCTGGGTGTACAGGATCTGGCCTTTGGGTCTTTCCCCCGGGCCCTAGAGCTCAAACCCTGCCCATGCCAGGGAGAAAGATACTGGTCACAAGTCTCTCTCACAGGCTGTTCAAGCTGATTTAATGTCCCTCTACCTTGGGATATGTCCTGCTCTGTTGGAGTCACCAGGCAAGCAGCACCAGGGAGGGCCAGTAGGCAGGGAGTTCACAGTCCAAGCACCCCTCAGTCTGCTACAGGACCCCAAAAGGAAAGGTTTGAGCCCCATTCCCTGTGGAAGCCTCCATGTGGTGGCTCAATTATCTCTCTCAGCAGGCGCAGGTGGTGGAGGGGAAGGGGCAAAAAAGAGTTTAGGTGGAGGAAAGTCCACCCTCTGGTCATCTCCAACCCTTCTCTGGGAGGCAGTCTGCTCAGAAAGACAGGGCTCTGGAGTCATGCAGATCACCCAGGATTCACTGGACCCCTGTGGCTCCTGTAGTCTGGGCTGGAGTTAGAAAATGTGTAGAGATGAGCAAGACAGAACTGAAGGGATTGAGGCCCCCTGGGGAGGGCAAAGGCGCCCAGTGGATAAAAAAGCAATATGGCGTCTGCCATATGGCTCGGGTCTGTGGGGCGGGAGGCATTGGGGTGGGGAGTGAGAGCCTGGTGCCTTGTCCACAAGAAGCTCTCTGCTTGCTGGCGGCAGCAATCTCTGCGCTCGCTTTAGCAGAAGGTCTCTCTAGCCGCTCTGGAGCCCACCAACAGTCCGAGATGTGAGGGAGGGGGATGGTAGCCAACCACCTACCCTTCTTGCCGGTTTCCAAGCCTCTCTGGGCTTAATCCCTGATGATGCCTTTCTCCTTCTAGTTCTGCTCCGCAACCTCTTCCCATGGACACTCTTGTAGGTTCAGGCACCCTTACTTGAGACCCTCGTCCGATCTATGTTTGTCCATTTTTTCTCTTTCATCTAAAATTTCTCTTTCTTACAGAGGTGCTCTGAATGGTGGTGTCTTTGGTCTGCCATCTTGCCGCTCTCGGCCCCTTCCTCTTTCTTTCCTCCTCTTCCCACTACAGAGTCGTTATTTCTTTTTCAGTGCAGTGATAACTAGTCCTCACAAGAGCAACAAATCTCCCCCTTCAGCCTCTTTTTTGACCTCACACTTTCAGGCCTCTAAGTAAAAATCTAAGAGGGCTTTTTTTTCCACTAAGAGAATCTAAGTGAAAAAAAAAAAAAAGAGACTTCCTTTATTGAAGAAGGGAAAGAGGTTATTTGGGAATTTTCTTAAGCATTAATCCCATTTCTTCCCAAAAGTTTCTTCCCTCCCTACTTCATTTAGGATAAGAGGTGCATGTCTTTCCCAGAAGTAGAAATATTTCTTTCCTAGGGATGTCTAGGCATATGATGTGGTTCTGGACAGTTTAACTAAAGGCCCCATGTTAGTTGATTATCGTTTCCTGAGCAGGATCCCTAAAGCAGAAGTTTCAGGCAAGGATTAGTTCTTGAGTGGTGGAGATGAGCAAATCAGACTAAGGAAGTGTCTTATGCATGTATTCTTAGGCCTCAACATTTATGGTAATTGAAAGTGCCTTTATCTAAATGTCTTGCTTTTCTGCTTGGTCTAATTATTAGAATTACTAATATTACAAATGAGTGAACACTGCCTTGGGTTCTTATAGCTTGGTTCAAAATCTTGCTCATCATTTACTGTTCATTAGTCTCCCTGAGCCTCAATTTCTTTGTCTGTTGGTGTGAGTATTAAATGGGTCAGTATATACCTGAGTACCTGACACATGATGGACATTACGTAAATGCTTAGACCCGTTTTACCATTCCTTTTGTAGTCAGTTGAGTATAGCAGACCTGGAAAATAATGTAAGAAAACTTGGAAAGTTAATGTAGTGTTTGAGACATGAGTGAGTACTTTATTTCTACTGAATTATTTGATTTTACTGGATAGTTATCAGCTTTGATTTAGTAGCCTATATAATATAAATGGCACATCGATGCTGTTTCTATTATGTAAAGAGCAATTTCAGGTGCTTTGCATTTGAAGGGTATATTAGAGTCAGAGGGAAATAGAAGTCATGTAGTCCAAAGGTTCCCAAACTGTTGGGGCTCCAGAATCACCTGGGGAGCATGCTAAACCTAGATTTTCAGAGATACTAACTAGATTGAGTTGGCTGGGTACAGTGGCTCACGCCTGTAATCCCAGCACTTGGGGAGGCCAAGGCAGGAGGATCTCTTGAAGCTGAGAGTTTGAGACCAGTCTGGGCAATATAGCAAGACCCCTTTTTCTACAAAACATTTTTTTAAAAAATGGTTGGGCATGGTGGCAGGCACCTGTAGTGCTAGCTATTCAGGAGGGTGAGGCAGGAGGATCACTTGAGCTCAGGAATTTGAGGCTCCAGTGAGCTAAAATTGTGCCATTGCACTCCAGCCTGGGTGACAGAGCGAGACTCTGTCTCAAAAAAAAAAAAAAAATATGTGATTGCTCTTGGAAAATGGCAAAGAATTAGATAAAAGGCATATAAAAAGTAGTAATATATTCAACATTTTAAATTAATGTGCCAGGCTCTGGAGTTTACTAAGACATGGTACCTGTCCTTAAAGATTGCTAGAGAAGACAAACATAAATATTAGTAAAAAATACTATTTTAGAAATAATAAACTTTCTTAGGGAGCATGACGGGGGAGTACCTGGAGAGAGTCAGGAAAGTTCCTTAGAGGAGGTGGCATTTGATCTGAGCCTTAAAGGAATAAGAGGCTTGCCTGACAAAGAACAAAGCAAGAGTAATATGCAGAAGCATGGAGTCATAAAGCATGGCATTCTTAGGATAAAACAGAATATTCTTTATACCTGAAGCATTGGATTGGAGGTGGGGCAATGAAGCTGAAAAAGGTTGAAAAGTCTATGTTGTAGGAATTTTAATATTGTCACACATGCAAAGGAGATTTTTGAGCATGGGTGGCTTGAGTAGATAGAACTTTTAGACAGATAATTATGGCTTTATTCTGGAGGGATATTTGGAAGGAGAATCACTAGACGTTGTCATTATCATTGCTTCCTTTTGTCAACAACTTTTTTAATTTAAAGAGCCTGATGATATCAACTTTTCCTCTATCAGGCATTTAGGTTATTTTTGTTGTTCTCCATAGTACTCTATGTATAAAGTGTTTTGCCTGTGTGAAATTCTTTTCTAAGGATAAGTCTCCAAAAGTAGTATTAACAGATCAAAAGATATGATCCTTATAACACCTCACTATTTTTATTTCTTTACAGTAGAGTGTGTTAATTTTCTGTCCTACAAGCAGTATAAAAAATACTGTTTTACCACATTAATAGTATTTGGTGCTATCTTTTAAGTTAAACTAACTTAGCAGTTTGTTTTAATTTCCATTTTTCTGATTATCAAGAAAGATTTTTTTCTCTGTGTGTACTAGTATTAACTACTGTATAAATTTCAGTATTGATATTTTAATTACCTTCTTTTCATTTCATAAATTTTCATATTTCTCAAGTAAAACTGCCAAGGAGTTTTAAATAAGTAAATATATAAGAAAGCATGATTATTACTTTTACAAATACATAAACCTTATAATTTTTCCCAGTCTAAAATAAATTTATTGTTTTTAATGTTCGCCTTTTCACATGAAAATTTTAGTGTCGTCAAACCAATGTTTACCTCAATGAGATCCACTGTACTACTTTTAGTTCTTCCATTTTACATAAGAACTAATGTCATGCTTTTAAAAAACAAGTCATAAAGTTTGTGGTGTTCTCATTCAATATCACTCACTTGATACTGAAATTGATTATACTTATTCTTTAAAACTTAGTTATGTTAAATTAAAGCTTCTACTTTGACTAAGTTTTTAAAGCTAAAATTATATCATACACGGTCACTCTTAGAAATCTTATTTACCATAAGCTCAGTGTCCAAACTTTCTTCAAAGGTTATCTTTTCTGAATTATCAAAAGCAGTTACTATATTCTTACTATCATAAGTTATTAAATTCTCTACTAGGATAGTATGGGTTTGTTCTAAGCACTCACAATCAATGATTTTCTTTTCCATGGTGACCCAATAAAACTGTCATTGTTAAGAGGGAAATGTATTTCTTCTCTTTCTCACATATTTTGAGCTTTCGGATTCTAAACTCTTCCTGCTTCTTCTGTTAAAATTTTGCAGGAAGATCAAGTAAGGGATGCATAAGGAAAAGTTCCACATAGCCTAATGTGCAAAAGTCAGGCATGTTGGACCTCTCCACTATTGCAGAGTCTAGATTACTAGCTTGTGGTGTGCCTAAAAATTTTAAAACACCTCTTCTGCTTAATTAGCTGGCTCACTTTAGTGGACTAGAAGAGCCAGGCAACTTGCCTGTGGCTACCATTTTATATCATTTAAAGTGGGCCTGTGCTATGCTGGCAGGCTTGGGTCAATTAGGAATGTTATTTGAAGCTGGATTTAATTAATTATATAAATTCGACCTGGTTAAATTTGAGGGAGGGTTGTTTTTAAACACTGATTTTTGTATCTTAAAAGTAATAAATGCATGCAGTAGAGAAAATTCAAAGGGATATAAAGTGAAAAAGTCTGTCTTGTATACTCTTAGTCCTACCTCCCACATATAAGCATTGTTAACAATTTCTGGTGTAAACTTCCAGAAATTTCCTATACATATTAAACCATATCTATGTGAAAATATATATCTTATCTATCCTTAAATAGAAATGGGAACTGTTATACAAGGGCTGTCTGGAAAGCATCCAGTCATGGATATGATGGATACATGGATACAATGTCAGGATACTTTCTGGACAGCCCTCATATATGCTATTCTATACCTGCTGTTTTGACTTCAAATCTTATAGACATCTTTTCCTTCCAGCACATATAGATGTACTTCATTTTTTTAAAAAACAATATTAAGGATGTTCTGATTTTTTGCTACAATGCTGCAGTGAAGATCCTGTATAAACATGTATCTTTGTGTAGTTCTTATCTATTGGTTAAATTTCTAGGGATAGAAGTATGGGATCAAAAAAGTATAATCACATTATTTCCCAAATTTATATGCCAATTTAAAAACCAAGAATTTATGAAAAGTACCTAATCCGCAGATTT
The DNA here is from genome assembly GCA_963575035.1 of Avahi laniger. Lineage (NCBI taxonomy): Eukaryota > Metazoa > Chordata > Mammalia > Primates > Indriidae > Avahi > Avahi laniger. Next base: position 20,304 of record CAUYSK010100616.1, read on the forward strand.
TGAAGAAGTATGAAGGAGAATGAAATTAGGCTTGAGTGAAGATTTCATATGCACTATACATGTCTAAATTACAAAAGATACTCATTAAAGATACTCATTATTAATACTGGACACTCTCATTTGGCTTAGACACATAATATTTTCTTAAAATGGACCCAAAGTGAAAGAAAATTGATCACCTTGGCAAAAGAGATTAGGGCAGTCCTGGAGGAGGAAATGCTGTCCTTTAGGAATTGGTTGCAAAAATCAGATGAAATACTTTGTCTCATAATGATTTTGTATTTATAAATTTTAAGAAGCTATGTAAGTATAACCATTTATTTCCCTTTAGGTTTGAGCAGGGCATTTTCCTTTTATACCTTGCAAATTAGGCCTTTTCTTAAACTTCCATGTCTCTGCCTCTACCTCCATAACAGCAATGTCCTCTGCAGACCTCATCCAGATTCAAGGAATGTACCATCCAACACTCACAGTGTTGGCGTGATTAAAATGGCTTTTTGTTAGGCAGCTGGACTTTTTGTGTTTTCAAAATGCCGAAATATCTCAACCAGATAGAATAAAAGGGGTGGCCTATGGATCACAAGTTTGTCTTTCTTTTATTGCTGGGTAATTTAATATTTAATATTTTGTTTTTCTGTTAATTTTAATGAACACCTATGTAATATATTTCACAGATTTCCATGGGACAGATGTTACAAGATTTTGGAAAATTTCTTGGGATGTTCCTTCTGGTTTTGTTTTCTTTCACAATTGGACTGACACAACTGTATGATAAAGGCTATACTCCAAAAGAACAGAAGGACTGTGTAGGCATCTTCTGCGAACAGCAAAGCAATGATACCTTCCATTCGTGAGTGTGTTTTAAATATTTCTCTCTTTCTACCATGTTCTAGATGAATTAGTACCTACAGAAATGGAACCTCAAATTTTCTTTAAGAAATTCCTTTTTTGGGGGACAGGGATCTTACTCTGTCACCCCAGGTAGAGTGCATTGGCATCATCATAGCTCACTGCAACCTCAAACTCCTGGGCTCAAGCAATCCTCCTGCCTCAGCCTCCCGAGTAGCTGGGACTACAGGCTTGTGCCACCATGCCTAGCTACTTTTTTCAATTTTTTGTAGAGAAAGGATCTTGCTATGTTGCTCAGGCTGGTCTCAAACTTCTGGCCTCAAGTGATCCCCCTGCCTTGGCCTTCTATAGTATTGGAATTACAGGCATAAGCCACCATGCCCAGCCCCAGTTAGCTTTTTAAATCAAATTGAGAGATATTTCACTATAAAATTCGCCCTTTTAAAGCATGTAATCCAGTAGTTTTGATATATTCACAAAGCTGTGCAACCTTCCCACTATCTAATTTTAGTATCTCTCCAAAAGAAAGCCACTTCAACATCTTGAGAAATTGGCACTAGGTGACTCCTGTATCTTTACTTCTAAGTCGCATCAGAGCCTTGCTCCCTGTTTTCCTTTCCCCCCAGATCCTGGGAACCGCTAATCTACCATTTGTCTTTATGGCTTTGCCTACGCTGGACATTGCATATAAATGGAATCATACAATGTGTGGTCTTTTGCGACTAGCTTCTTTCACTTAGCATTATGATTTCAAGGCTCATCCATGTTATAGCATGAATCACACCGTCATTCCTTCTTATGGCTGGATAATATCCCACTGTATGTATATATCACATTTTGTTTATCCGTTAATTCGTAAAAGGACAGCTGGGCTGTTGCCTGCTGTGAATAGTGCTGCGGTGAACATTGGGGTACAAATGTCTCTTTGAGTCCTTACTTTCAAGTCTCTTGGGTACATAGCTAGAAGTGGAATTGCTAGGTCATACGATGACCATAGTTAACTTTCTAAGGAATGCCTTCTTTTTTGTATCTTTATTCTTCCCAGAGCCAGTATTGGAGGAACCTGAACTACAGAAAGAAGAATTAGCAGAGCCCGTGGTGGACGTGGTAGGCTTGGGTCTTCCCCGAGGCAAATATTCCTTCCCAACACCTGGTGCAGCAAAGGATCAGCTGTGGAATGGTGTACGGGAAATTCTCTCTCACATGTCACTTCTTACTCTGTGCTGGTGGCCTACTCACCACAAATCCAGTTTGTTGAGTAAAGGACAAAGCCATGCGTGCCACCTCTAGGAGAGGAGGGCTTTGAGTGAGGAGCAGGTCTTTGGTGCCCTCCCGGTCTCCCCACCTTTGGGCAAACGGCAACAAGCTTTATCGGTTGTGTGGGTGAAACATCTGAACAAGTCGAACATGCTGGGAAGATGTTGTCCTAACTGGCTACTAATTTCTAAGGCAGCCTCTTTCCTCCTTTCCTTCGGTTCTCTCCTTTGGTTGAAGAATTTACAGAAGCTGCTTCAATCACCTTGAGAAACTGACACAAAATGCCCCCTACATCTTTACTTCCAAGTTGTGTCAAAGCTTAGTCATACCCATTGTTACCTGGGTGAGAAGAATAAATAGACTGGTGACCTCAAAAATTTTTAAAAAGGGAGAGAAAAGTAACAACTATCTATTAAAGAAAAAATTGGAAGGGACAGAGAAGTAAAAGAAAAGGAAAATAAAACTCATAGTGTTACTGTTCAAACACGTCCAATGTTAATATTTTGATGTATCTTTTCTTTCTGTACACAAGTTTGCAAGTTTGTTTTTGTATAAGTCCTAACTATACCATATATTACAATTTTGTAAAAAGCTTTTTCACAGACTATGTTTATCATTCTTCATGTTATTATATAATTTTGTAAACACCACTTTTCATTAAAAGTATTCTATTTGATGCATATAGTTTTTTTTTTTTTTGAGACAAAGTCTCGCTCTGTTGCCCAGGCTACAGTGCCATGGTGTCAGCTTAGCTCACAGCAACCTCAAACTCCTGGGCTCAAGCGATCCTCCTGCCTCAGCCTCCCAAGTAGCTGGGACTATAGGTGTGTGTCACCATGCCTGGCTAATTTTTTCTATTTTTAGTAGAGACGGGGTCTCACTCTTGCTCAGGCTGGTCTCAAACTCCTGAGCTCAAGTGATCCTCCTGCCTCAGCCTCCTAGAGTGCTAGGATTACAGGCATGAGCCACCGTGCCTGGCCAGCATATAGTGTTTTATTAGATACATGTACCATAGTTAAACCATTACTCTTGGGCATTTTGCCATTTCTGATTTTTTGCTCTCATAATAATACTGCGTTGGCCAGGCATGGTGGCTCATGCCTGTAATCCCAGTGCTTTGGGAGGAAAAGGTGGAAAGATTGCCTGAGGCCAGAAATTTGAGACTAGCCTGGGTGACATAGCAAGATCCTGTCTCTACAAACAATAAAAAAAAAATTAGCTGAGTGTGGTGACACATGCCTGTAGTCCCAGCTACTCAGGAGGCTGAGGCAGGAGGATTGCTTGAGCCCAGGAGTTCAAGGCTGAAGTGAGTTTTTTTTTTTTTTTTGAGACAGAGTCTCACTTTGTTGCCCTGGCTAGAGTGAGTGCCGTGGCGTCAGCCTAACTCACAGCAACCTCAAACTCCTGGGCTCAAGCAATCCTTTTGCCTCAGCCTCCCGAGTAGCTGGGACTACCGACATGCACCACCATGCCCGGCTAATTTTTTCTATATATTTTTAGCTGTTCAATTAATTTCTTTCTATTTTTGGTAGAGACAGGGTCTCAATCTTGCTCAGACTGGTTTCGAACTCCTGAGCTCAAACGATCCGCCTGCCTCGGCCTCCCAGAGTGCTAGGATTACAGGCGTGAGCCACCACGCCCGGCCTGCAGTGAGTTTTGACTGTGCCACTGCATTCCAGCCTAGGCAACAGAACAAGACCCTGTCTCTAAATATAAAAGAATATA
>CAUYSK010100618.1:0-34422 GCA_963575035.1 Avahi laniger
CAAACTGTGATTGGACATGCCCTTAGGGTCCTCCCCAAGAAAGGCGTTCCTCTGCTGGCGCATGCGCTCAACTGATGTTTACCTCAAAGTTGTTTGGTGCTCAGCGCCATCTTCTAATGGCGTCGACTGCAGCACTCCACAGGTCATGTTAACATATCGGATGTGTTTTGTGGTATCTTTATAGAGAGCAAACTAGATGTGAAAGTTGTCCAATTTCAACCTCTGAAAACCAAATAAATTACAATTTTCCCACTACCTCCCACCGGATACAGAGTGTTACTTGCTTGGTTTTCTGTTTCCAGAGTTTGTCATTTTCCTGCCCTATGTATTGATGTTCGAACTCATTATCAAATGTAATTATAGGTATAATTTTATAAGATGACCACTCACTTTCCTGTGTCCTTGACAGTTTCCTTTAAGTGTTTCACGATATTGGCTGCTATTACTGGGTTCTTGTCTCTTGTTTTCTTATTTGTTTTGTTTTTTGGTGTTACCTTCTTCAGCCATTTACTTCTCCTTCTGACACCATGATTTTTCATCTATAGAAAGAACTAAGTCTGACCTCTAGGGTTTTTTGAAGACTAAAATTTTAGAGATTCTATAGCTGTTTCTGATTTCACATCTATTTTATAAGTGTAATTTGCAGAAAGCCCATTGATAATACCAATAACAGCAACCATTATTTATTGCTCTCTTACTGTGTGCCAGGCATTATGTAAGTGCTTTTGAGTTATCTTCAGAATAACAGATAAGGAAATTAAAGCTCAGAGAGGTTAAGTGACTTTTCCAAGGTCATATCAAGTAAGTGGCAGTTTGCCACTCCAAAGACTTTGATCTTAGCCATTGAGCTCCATTTCTTCCTAAATAACCCTGAGTACAAGTATAGTTGTGGCAATAACTGTAATATATAAAAATCATATTTATATTTGAAGACTTCAGAGTTATTTTAAAAGTCAAACATTTCACTTATATTTCATTAGTATGTCTTAACTTTTAACCTTTATTTTAAACTGTGAAACTTTATGACTCATTTGAAATTTAATGACTGTCTAAACAATTTAAAGCTCTATTCTGGCACTTTCATTTCATATTCACTTTTTGGGGAACGTGGCGTGGGGGACAGTCATTTGCATTCCTTTTTCCGTTGTAAACATAGTATGTCATGATTCAGCATTTTTCCTCCATTGCAATATTAGAAATTTTATGTTATTGGCGGCATCTGTGGTTCACTGGATAAGTCACTTTTCCTGTCATGAACAGCTTGTTTGAAATATAATGACCATAGAATTACTTAGAACCCTTACCTTGAGAAGTATGAAAATTTATGTCCCTGAGGAAAATTTCGTAAGTATTTAAGAAATGAAGTAGATCATAGTTGGTTCTAATAGAACGTTAGCTTCTCTAATTTAGTTTCTTTTCAAGGACATATTATATAAAAATATTTGGGGACATAAATGTATAATATAAGACAAAATGCTCCTGAGGGCAACTTTGTTGAGTGCACCTTAAAATTTTGATTTGAAAATATGATTAATTATACTTCTTAAGACTTTCCAAAAAGGTTGTATCTGTGAGTGTCAATACAAATTCCAGGTTTTGAGTATATGGAAAATGAAATTCCCTTGTTTGAATTAAAATGACACAATTCAGTTAACAGACCAAACTCTGCTTTTTAATCTATAGATAGGTCAATATTTCCATTCTAGTCTCACATTTTAAGCATTTTTAAAGTTAGGCAATAAAATTTACTTGGCATTGATAATCAAAACAGGAACAAGAGCTAGATAAATCTGTTTGACAATATAGCCTTGAAATGTAATTTTGCCTTCACTATGGAAAGTTGAACTCACTGTGGATTTATTTAGACTTTGGATTTATTTATACGTTTATTTTTCTCTATGCTGGAAGATTTGAGGTGGGAGGATAGGGTGAGGGTGAGTGGGTAATTTAATTGTATTACTACTTTCGTGGTATTTCTTTCAGATGCCGTAGGCACTGTGATCTGGAGAATAACAAATTTTTTAACAGTTGACAAAATGCCCTCGGTCATTTAACTATTCAGAGTGGAATCTCAATCCTGGTCTCACAGGGTAGACGCCTCTGCACTCAGTATGTAGAATGGACTGTTGAACTCAGGACATGGGCTCACTGTTTAATTAAAATTATCTTCTGATGGGTGTTGACACAAAGCCATCAGTTGGAAACTATTTGACCAATTTTTAAAGCATTTTTACCATTTGCTTCTGTTTTTCTCCGAATCCTGTGTACACATTAGTATGGACAGATCGGTTTAGTTTTCCTCGTTAAACTAAATTCATTCAGCACCATTAACTCTCCTTTCTCCCTTTCCACTTTCTTTTAACCCTTAGCCCTCTCTTGATCAGCCATCTTTCCTTCCTTCCCACTCTCTGCTTTCAGAGATACTCATTATCGTGCTAGTCTATGCTATTAGTAAGTACTGTGGGAAATATAAAGGATGATTACTAAAAAATATTAATAATTTTGCATTGGCAATGAATTTAACTCCAGATTTCCTTGTTTGATATTTTTACATTGGATTTTGGTTTTCTGGTTTTTCTTTTAAAGAAAAAAGCTGTGCATTGATTTCTGACTTATGTCTATTCATATTCAGAGTCTTATGAGTTGAGGTTAAGGCAATAGCAACAACAAAAAAATGCTCTTGATCATTAGTAAATGTGCTTTTTAAAAATAGAGTTAACAGTGATTTCAGAGTGTGATCTTGTTAGATGTGTCATGCTTAGTGAGGCTTAACCAATCACAGAGAGCCCAGGTAGTCTTCATTTGGAATGGTGGCATTGCTATTTCCATATCAACAGACAAGCAGAATGGTATTAGTAATCATAGTGCATTGCTGAAAAATACCAGAAATATGGGAGAACCTAATTTTTGTAATTGATTTAAATTCAGAAATAACAATTTAGAGTTATAAACAATTTTCAAATTTTAATAAAATACATAAGGATGTTTCTTAGAGTATAAGAGAACTGAATTTCAGTTTAGAGCTACTGTGTGAGCAACTTTTTTTTTAATTGAAATTTTAAAAATGTGACTTGTTGGCACAACTGGTATTCTTTGAAAGTAATTAAAATGCTATATCTTATAGATCTGTTGAGTTAGCATGCCTTAGAGTAGGTAACACTGGTGTCAGAGCCATCTGAGAAAGTTAGGGCGGGCCATGATTTCTCAGCTATGCTTTTCTGTACTGGAAAATAGCAGCATTTATGCATAGGATTGGGAGTAGTTTGTAGACTGTTAAAAAAAAAAAACTTTTTCTGTTATTGGCCCTTAGATTTCAATTCAAACTTGTCTATTCTATCTGTCTGGATGGTAGAGTTAGCTTTGGGGAGAAGATCTGTGATAGGCAGAATTTCACGTATAAATGCTACCATAGTAACTTTCGAAATACTTGGCATTTGATCTGGGTCACTTAGTAGGATTTTTAGCTCGGCTGTTCACTTTTACTTTGGAAGGAAGATGCCAGTTATATTTTGTTTTCTAGGTGCTGAGTTTGAATCAGCAGACCCTGCCAGAATCTCCTTAAAGATAAAATAGCAAATAAAGCCAGTCAGCTTAAACACCTCCTATTTTATTTTTGAAGCTCAAATCCATGTATGTTATTCTGATCTGTTGACAGCATCTAGCTATAGGGATAAATTAAGCATTTATTTATAAAATTATTCATATCTATAAAATAGGTTTTTTGTTTTTGTTATGATTCTTTGGTATTAGGATATAGATGTTTCCATTGTGACTTCTATTGCTAGTTTGAGTCTTCATACAACTGTAGAAAAGCAGAGAAGTTAATGGGAAGCTTTGCAAATTGTGATTTTATCTTAATTTCATACATTAGCTTGTTTAAGCCACGTTTGCTATTTCATGAATGATTCTAGGAGTTCAGAGCTATAGTGCACGATGATTCCATCTGTGAATAGCCACTACATTCTAGCCCGGGCAACATACTGAGACTTGATATCTTTAAAAAAAAAAAGAAAGAAAGAAAGAAAAAGAAGTATGTAGCATGTAATAATGGGCAAGTAGAAAGTCAGCATACAGTTTAAATGTATGTAGTCCAATTTTGGAGGATCTCTTAACTACACGCCTCCGTGTAAGGTTGCTTTTCTGATGTCATTGTCTTCAGAATTGTTTGTCTTCGCTACTTTTTGGAAAAGCAGAATGGATTAGTTTGAAGAATTCCTTTGCTCTAGACCAACAGTTTTGGCCCTTTTGGTGCCAGTTACATAACTTCTGTAAGTAAAAATGGCATACTTAAGATTTTGTAGTCATAACCTCGATGACTGGAAATGTGTTACCTATCAGTATCATGCCTCTTTGAGAAGTGACAAGGACTGGAAAAGCCTGGGTGTGACAGGCCTGGGTAGGCGTTAGCCGCACGGTGAGTCGGGGAGCTTATAAAAGACCTACCAGCTCTGCACATGGGTCCTGGGACTTTTAAATCTTTACCTAAACTGTAAAAGAATATCATTAAAAGAAACAACGGTGCCATAATTATTGAATTGGTGACTTAAACTGCTAATAGAATAGAGTAATGGCTAAAGAAAACAGTTGATTTATTACTTTCAATTCTTTGACATAAAAAAGCTCTTTTATCTAGATTACTAATTCTTCCTTTTATATTGCACTTTTGTTATAGTCCAAAAAATAACTTCTGTTTCCTGGATTATTAAATGGAGTTTGAAAACTATGTCATGGCTACCCATGCTATATATTTGAATAAAATAGAAAGTAAAATTCCTTTGACTTAATTGAACATGTGTTAGACAAATGAGTTTGGTTTCATGAGTCTCTTATCAATTTATAGCAGTAGATTTTGTTTTCTTATCCCAGTAGACTTTAGATTTTAGGTTTCCTTTAGGTTTTAGATGCTTTGGGATAGTTAAAATTTTCTCTTATGTAAAAGATGTTTAATGTTGCTGCTTCAGAATATCCACAAAATTTTATAAACTATTTGACACATAAATTATTAATTCTTTGAACTTATTCACCAAAATAATTTTATTACATATCAAAGTCGGGCTTATGTTTTAAAATGTTTTGAAAAAATGAAGTGATAGCCTTTTGTAAAATACTGCTGTTACCTTTCCAATGTATTTTTATTTTATCGTATCCTCAGTGCCAAAGCATATTGCTTTGAACCATAATATGTATGCACATGTTTATCTATTTCTAGTATTCTAATTTTCTTACACTGTCACATACATCATAGTGGCTCATCACCAAAGCTGTGCAATCCCAGAGCCAAATGCTGGCTGCAGCGCTGGCCACAGTCCTTATAGACGCTCTGCCCGGAGTGGCCACCTCCGAGTCACTGTGAAGTACAGTACTGCCACACCAAGAGCCAGATGCTACCTCCTTGATCCTTTCACATGTTAGGGATAGAAAATATGAGGCATCATTCTAATAAATTTGATGTCTTTGACTTATTGTAATATTTCTACTCCAGTGTTCCTCAGTTAAGTCAATATTTTGACTGAAGTCTTCATTAATTAAGGGTCCTGTTTCCCACTAAATTTCAAGTGCTGATTATGAATATAATATCCTTGATCGTTTGTCTATATGCCACAATGAGGTTTCATGAGGAAGTTAAAGTGTTCAAATGTTACCTTGAAAGACAGCAAAGAGAAAAAAACAAACATTTACTAATTTACTATTACTTTTGACAAGACTCTGTTCTTGGCCTTTACACATGTTGTATCAGCTTAAACTTTGGATAAATTCTTGGTGTCAGAATGTGAAGTATTCTGATTCTGATTGTGTATAAATTCCCTTTGAAGACTGTGCCACTTTATTTTCAAAGCATTCAAATTTTACATCCTGGGCTATAGTGTGTATAGTGAAACAGAACTTTATGTCTTACAACTTATCCGCTATTAATTGCTAACAATTGTGAAGACATTTTCTGCCTTTTACTGTATTAGTTAAGTGGGGAAAATGATTCTGATTTTCGAAAAGGAAAGTTTTGGTTGACTGATTCCATCAGATATTACGAAATGAGCTTTGACAGAAGAATGTGCTCAAAAGGTATAAATCAGGAAAGGAAATTGCGTAGAAGCACACTATTTCATTAAAATACTTTTCAGCCAGGTGTGGTAGTTCACACCTGTAATCCTAGCACCTCAAGAGGCTGAGGCAGGAGGATTGCTTGACCCAGGAGTTCAAGACCAGCCTGAGCAAGAGTGAGACCCTCATCTCTAGCAAAAAAAAAAAAAATTTTCCATTGTAGAGAGCCCATCAGTTAATGTTTTGGGTTTTCATTTTTTATTTAGAGAACATTTTTAACATTACAGCTGCCCCATAAATGCACTTAAAACTGTAATGCCTTAATATGTCATTAAGCATATAAATTTGTTTCATTTCAAACAACATTACTGTATTACCAAAGATTAATAATCAAATTTGGAATCCCAAAACCCTAGAAAGTAGGACATGAATACAAATTAAGACATGTATTTTTAAATCACCAATTTAAGCAAACATACAGTTCACTTATATTTGATTAAATTTGGTAGTTTCGGGCCAATCCTCAATGTCATTTCAGTGAGACATGAATGGGAAGCAAAGTATCATCAGTGCTATTACTGCTATTAGTTTAATCATGCCAAGTAGTGTTCTAATGTTAATTCACATAATCCTCATTTGAAACCTGTGTAGTAGCTACTGTTATGATCCTATTTTAAAGATGAGGAAATGAAGGCACCAAGAGGTTAAATGACTTGCCCAATGATTTGCATCTAATTTAATTAGCTAGTTAGAGTCCGAATTGGGATTCTAACGCAGTCTGGCATTTGTAGTATTTGGCTTGTGGAACTTTGTTCTCTTGAAAAAACAAACATACAATCAAAAAGACCAACGAAGCCAGAAAAAAAAAGATTAGTAATTTCATAATAAAGTTTCACACTGACTTTGTAGGTTACCATTGTATATTCCCTCCCCTTCAGTGAGGGACTGCAGGCCCATATCATTGTGGCTACTAGCAAGACTGAAGTCCGTGAGTTGGTAAATGGTGTATAATATCAGAAATGATAACCTTCTGTTAATTTATAAAGGAAAATCACAGAAATGATCTTAAGATGTTCCTTGGCTTCAAATGCAGTTACACAGAAAATGCATTCCCTGGGATTTGTGTTTAGGTTTTCTCTTAACATAATTATTATTTTGTTTCCAAAGATGGAAAGGGGAGCTAGCCCACTTCCTTTTTCATGTTCCTCTCTTGAAAAATACCTTTAGAAGTTTTACTCAGTAAAAAAAAAAAAATCTTAAAAAGGAATTTCCTGGAATTCCCACAGTGAGAAACCTTTTCACATAAAGAGAAGAAAAATCTTCATTTCAAAAGTCAATTTCAGTTCTTATGCAGAAAAGATGACATTCTAAGACTAACTAGAGAAACTTTTCTATTACTTAAAAAAAAGCTTAATCTATATTGAACAGTTTCTGTTTATTTATTTTTGAGACAAGGTCTCATTCTGTTGCCCAGACTGGAGTGCAGTGGCGTCATCATAGCTCACTGCAATCCCAAACTCCTGGGCTCAAGTGATCCTCCTGTCTCAGCCTCCTGAGTAGCTGAGACTACAGGCGTGCGCCACCATACCAGGCTAATTTTATTACTTTTTATGGAGATGGGGTCTTGCCATGTTGCTCAGGTATGTCTTAACAGACATGGCCTTTATATTTTATAAAATGTAAAAAAATATATGCTGTCCTTTCTCTCAGATTTCTCTGGGTTTGTTTTTTTTTATAATATATATAGGGGAAATTACAGCTGCTCTACAGAATTCGTGCATAGTGTTTTGGTTGCTTATGAGTTTTTGTGATATAATTAACAGTATTCACCATGAACACAAAAAGATTTTAATTGCTTACCACCTAGAATTTACTCTTTTCAGAGCCTACAGTTTTTTCCCCTCCTTTCTTATAAAGCAGTTTTTAAAGCATATACATAATAAAGTTTTAATTAATACTATGAAATATGCTTTCAGCGTTTCAATAATTCATGCTGTATCTTAAACTACCAGTTAAATCTAGCTTTAGCAATTTGACTTTGAGTCTATATTGTAACTCACGGTGGTTAAGTCTCTTAAAGTTTGTTTCATATATTTTCTAGTAAGGGCTTGACCACATCTTTTAAAAACAAAGTATGGAAATATTTTTATAAATTAGAATATAAAGGGGTTTCAAGAAGGAAACTTTTCTTGCATACCTACATTATTCTAGTCCTTAATATACATTTCATTTCATCATATTCTTACTACCAGCTTGGGAGGGAGACATTGTCCCCATTATATAGATGAAAACACTAAGGCTCCGAGAAATTATGTTGCTAGGTAGGTAGCTCTGGAATTTGAACCTAAAACTGTATATTTCCAGAATCTCTTCTCTTTCTATTATAATGCAGGGCCTTCTCTAGTGATACAGATAGAAATTGTTGATGAGGTGAAAACCCTGATTTGTTTTCATTGCTCAGCCAATTGCTTTAGTCCATACTCATTTCTGAAGCACATATTGTGCACACAGTAAAGTAGGAATATTTTAGGTTTACAGAAGCAATATAAATGGCTTTTGTCCTACCCACATCTTACAATACAGTAAGAGAAGTGGCCAACAGACATTAAGTTACACAAGTGGGATTACAAAGCAAGGTATGAACAAGTGTAAAATAATGTAGTGGGTATATGGCGTGGGAAGGGTAATGGGCACGGGCCCACTGCCATCTGTCTGTTGGCACTCTTGGCCTTGTGTCTATCTTGCTGTGCAGCCTACAACCCTACTGTCCATTCTAGGTCATTACAACATGAGTATTCAGAAATGAAACTCATAAATAAGGGAAATATTCCTTATTTATGAGTTTTGGGACTCAAGTGCCCAAAGATAGGAAAATACTGTTGGTTACAGCCTTAGCTGAAATTGTCTTCAATATGTAGGCACTCAATGGTGGCTACTGCATTCTAAACGAAGCCCACCCAGATTGTCAGTTTCCCTGCTCAGTGACAGGCAAGAACTCATACACCTGAGTATGTAGAGCTCTAAGTAAATTCTTGTTGATTTTTAATTTTCTTACTAGAGCTTAATAAATCATATGTGGTGTAGTCTCTATTTAAAGAACACCTCTATTCGAAGAGGTATAAAAGGTGGTTAAATATGAAGCTTTAAAAACTATTCCAAATGTAGGGATATTATTAGAGTGTGTCCTTTTTACAGGTACATCAGATGGAAAATACAGAGAAGGTCCAGTTTTAGTCATCTTTCCATCTGATGGAAAGCCTAGCTTGAGTCTCCTTTATTCTTTTTTGTTGTTGTTGTTATTGTTGTTGTTTGGTACTTTTTGTTTGTTTGCTTTTTGTTTTTTTGTTCTGAGACTGAGTCTTATTTTGTTGCCTGGGTGAGTGCCGTGGCGTCAGCCTAGCTCACAGCAACCTCAAGCTCCTGGGCTCAAATGATCCTCCTGCCTCAGCCTCCCGAGTAGCTGGGACTATAGGTGTGTGCTACCACGCCTGGCTAATTTTTTCTGTTTTTAGTAGAAACGGGGTCTCATTCTTACTCAGGCTGGTCTCAAACTCCTGAGTTCAAGCGATCCTCCCGCATCTGCCTCCCAGAGTGCTGGGATTACAGTCGTGAGCCCCCATGCTCGGTCCAAGCCTTCTTTGATAGGTGTTTCTTTTGTGATACTTCCGTATATCTGTCAGCTTATATGCTGTCTGTCTGTATTTTAGGGGGCAAAGAGGGAAAAGAAAGAGAAAGGAGCACATTTATTTTAAAATTTGTACCTAAGTTGGGCTTACCACAAATTCTTACTTTGGGAACACAGTTCAGAGAGTCTCAGGATAAGAATATCAAGACGTATAAAAAGTGGTTAAGCGTGTTACCTGTAGACTCCAGCAGATGATCATTTGTATTCTTCAGTTCCTCTCATCAAATTTCTAGTGTATCTTGCATTGTCAAGAGGTGTCATTGTTGGCAGTCTTCCAGTAAGGAGGAGAGAGGGTGCTTTTTAAAATGGAGGAAAATGTTGCTCATTTATTCAAGAAGAATACATTTGAACCTTTTTCTTTCTAAATGTATTATAGTAAATTTGATAAAAAAGCAAAGAAGAATCACTCAGACTATCACCAGACAAATAAAACAAATGCAGGTTGAGCATTCCAAATCTGAAATACTCCAAAATCTGAAACTTTGAGTAACAAAGTGATGCTTAAAGGAAATGCTCATTGGAGTTTCATATTTGGGGAGCTCAATCTGGTGAGTATAATAAATTATTCCAGAATATGAGAAAATCTGAAATTTGAAACACTTTCTAGTCCCAAGTATTTTGAATGAGAGCTACTCAACCTGTATTATCCTTTTGACATAATGTCAGAAAATACCATTTGGGCAGGATAGTCTTTAATTTAAAATGTTTGCTAGACAGACAACATAAAGACTTTTAATACCTCTTTTACAGGTGGTTCTACCAGTTGCTGTAGTAAATAAAAAGTTAAGCTCGGGTTCCCAGATTTTTGTGTCTTATATTAGAAAAGGCACAAGCGCCCAACACAAAAGACAAATGTTTGAGGTACCCATTTATCCTGATTTGCTCATTACACATTGTGTACAGGTATCAGAATATCACCTGTGCCCCAAAAATATGTGCAACTATTATATAATATATCAATTAAAAAACCATCACTTGTAATTTAAAAAAAAAAAAAGGCACAAGCGAAGCAGACCTGCATGAGAGCCAGTGTGTAGTCCAGTTGGTTGTTCCCAGACTGGTAGCTTGTGTGAATTGTATCTTTTGCCTCAACTCAATAACGTCACAATCTGAAAGATTGCTTATAGAAATCCATTGTGACTCTGTAATTAATCTATTAATAAAAACTCATCAGCAGCCATTTCAAATGGGTCATTTTGGCATTACAAATAAACTCTTCTGTTTAAGGTTAGAGGAAAAAAGATGTAGTTTAGTGTGTCCTTAAAAACAACTACTCTCAGATATCTATGGCAAAGTTTAAATTTCCTACTAGTCTTCTGTTTTTTGCCTAGAATATGCACTTCAAGCCTCTTTTCAATTTCATGGGTAAACTAAGTAATATAGCAGTGTTGGCAATGAATCACAGAACGTGTTCACCAGAGGAGAAACTAGTAGATCCTGACTGGGACTAGCATGAACCAGAGTCCTCGAGGATAGGCTCCACCTGTCCCCAGTTTTATTCTCAGTGCCTGGCCCTGCTGTGGGGGCTTCTGGATGTTTGTCAAAATGAAAATTTAGTTTTAAGTGAAAATACTTGTTCACATACATACGCATGCACACATATACACACATACTGTAAGTACGTTAGTATTTTAGAAACCTGGGCCACTGGGATCACTGGAGCGTCATTGCATATCAGATCCTTGGAACCTGTCACGTGGGTGTAATATTATACTAAGCCCAGAACTACCCAACTGTCACTATTATTAGTGATAGCGAAAGAATTATGGAACTTTTAAAAGGGAAATTTTGTAATTGGGAACAAGCAAATCCAGTGACTTGGAGTGACCTGGCTAATTTCATGTAATTAATTAATAGGAAAGATGAGATCCATAGTAGAGGTGTCCTGTCACCCATGTAGTCCATTTTTTGACCAGTGTTTTCATAGTACCTATATGTGCATGATAATATCCCTTTGTTAATCTTCATAAACAGTCTGTGTACGTCTACTTAGATATAATGAGTTTGGATTAACATGAACCCCATCCTGAAATGCTCGTTAAATAATATTTTCCTTTTACACTGTTGTTAAATAGAATCTTATGAAAGGAAATAAGAAAACAACACATGCATGTGCACATTTAATAATTTGTTGGGGTTAATAGGCGTTCTGTGTTATCTCCTACCTCTTATAACATTTCATTATTCTATGTCGGTATCATATATTCAGAATGATAGTTCTAAGGACTGTAAGATCTTAAGTCACAGGGAAAGGTAAAATTATCTTTAGAATGTTATATTTACTAAAATAGATTATGGTCATAAATTCTTAGGAGGGCTTTGAATAATAAACGATGAATCAAATTTGGTAGTGATAATGGGGTAACGTGTCATCTTGTGAATGTTCTGATTAACAGTGGCTTTGTTGTAGAATCTCTGTTTTGCAGTTGTGAAAATCTGAAATTCTAAACTTACTGCTTTTTCAAAGCTGACAGTGGGAGAAGCTCCTAATAGTTGACCTTTGGCCATGGACTGCTGCACGGTGTTTAGCAGGACACGAGAGGGCTACACTTCTCTCCTCTTGGAGGCTTCTAAATCTGTTTCATGTTGTCACCTTTGCTGCTACTGTCAAAGAAAACTCAGTGGGGTGATGAATTTCCTAGTTTTCAGGCTTTTGTGGGAATGCTCCCTAGCCATGTGTACTTGACTTACCTTTTCCCCTGACCTACTAGCGGCCACAGCATAATCTTTTCTCCGTTACCAGCTACTTATGCTCCCTAAGTTGAAGAGGGATTTAAGTGACTGCAACTACAGAAAAACATGTCATACCCGAGATTTCTAATATATGCTTTCCTAAATTTTAATGACAGGTTCATGATGCTTCATTCGCATCTTCCTTAGAAGGATACATATGTACATCAACTCTTTCTCTTTCTCTGCAAATATCTATCTCCTGTGACGTTCTCTCCCCAGAGCTCACACTGGTCCCCCCATTCTTAATATCCCATGTAGCAGGAGCCACCAACAGTGTTATGGAAAGGCATTCTTTAGGAAAAAGAGTCTTGGTAGTAAGGAGTAGGTGGATTTCTGGGAGGAATAACCAACTGGTAGAAAAAACCTCCAAGGCTGCATAGTGTAGATGCTACACTCAGACCCTGTTTTCTGATTTTTCTTTGTCATATTTTTCTTTCTACTCTACTGTGCCAGTCACTGAGGACACAGATGATGTGTCAATTTCAATGTCTTTTTCTATCTCCAAGAATTGAAATCTAGCTGAGATGAACACCCAGTTTTATAACATTTCCCAATGCTTTATTCAGAAAAACTGTTCTACACCATTTACTTCACCTGTGGGGAAGCCAGTGCCGTACTGAGTATAGGAGTTAGTATTGCTACGTCTTGCATGAAATTGGGAGGGATTCTACACATCCAACCTGACCCTTCAGCATCACCAAATTGATAGAAAATTGGTGAATTTTTATTTACTAAAAGAAAGTGTCTAAGGATGAAAGCAAGTAACATAGATTCACACAGAATCGTGGTCTTCCCTCAGTTGGTCTAATTCTAGTGCTGGCTTTTATCTTCTTAACCATTATAGATTGAAAGCTTCAAATGCCCCAGTTTCTAGGGGGGGATGAGGGGGTGGGGCTCAGGATTCTATCCTGGCCCTGGCAACCTACCTTCATTGTTTGGCCCACCAGAAGAAATAGTGGGAGTCCAGCTCTGGCATTAGAAGTCATGGCTTGCACTCTTACCAAAGTATCCCTAAGAATAGGGTATACTCTTTGAGCTTTAAATTATATAAATGGTGATACAAAATGGCAGATGCTCAAAAGAATAGGTATCATCTCTTATTTTGATGCCTGACGTTAGACTAACACAGGAAAATAAAGTTTTTGTTGTATAGTCCTGGGCTCTTTGGCTGCAAGTATTAGAAGCCCAGCTGAAACCAGTATAAGCAAAACTGGAACTTACTACCTCATTTAAGTGAGAAAGCTGAGGCTACACCTGGCTCTGGGCACATCTGGATGGAATAAATTAAATGATGTCATCAGGACCTTCTCTCATTTTGTCTCTACTTTTTCCAATTAGGACCTTATATGATGACAGAGAGGGTCATCAACAGCTCTGGCTTATATCATTTTAACAGTCGATATAATCCCCTTGAAAGGGTATTTTTTTTCTGATAGCTTCAACAAAAATCAAAGGAATGACTCTTCTCACTGGCCTAGGCTGGATTACCTGCCCATTTCTGAGCCAGTTTTGCCAAGGGGCTGGGGTTTGAGCTAGCATTTTGGCTTGTCCAGGTCCCACTAGGAGCTATGTGGAAGGATGGATGTCAGTCACCAGGAACCATGGGACCCAACAGTGGATGGTTGCCTGCCTTTGTGGCAGAGAGTAAGCGAAGGTTACGGTTCGTGTTTTGTGTTCCCTCCCCTGCTTTTATTTTCAAGCCCAGAGCCTAGAAAAGTCCTTCCTACTCACAGAAATTATTCAGCTATACTAATAAGTAGCATTCCATTATCAAAGCCACAAGTATGTGTTAAGAGTCTACTTTATGTCGTTGATTGTACTAGATCCACTAGCAGTGAGAAAAAAGACAAATTTTGCTCCCTTGGAGTATACATTATTGTGGAGTTCTATGGCAAGAGGGAAGCATCCACCGGGTGCATTTCCAGGCAGAGAGGGCAGCATGTACAAAGGTCCAGTGCTGAGAAAGAGCAGGGCCTTTCTGGGGTAATTCCTTGCTCAGGCAGCAGAAGTAGCTAGAGGTCAGGACTGTCAAGGTTAGTGAGGCGAGATCATCCAAGGGCCTTTTGCTTGCTAAGGCAGTTTACTTTAATCTTGAGTGCCGTGGGCATCCATTGAAGGACTGATGTGGGGAAACGAAACAGTGAAACTTGTATTTCAGAATGAATATCCTGCACTGCGGTGAACGGACTGGAGGAGGGCGAGACTGACAGCTGAGGCAAGTTCAGGCCGTTGAAGGGATCCAGGTGAGAGAGGACGACGTGAGCTGAGGGATAGTAGCAGAATGGTGGAGATGTCAATTTGAATGATATTAAAGCAAGTTGGTAGGAAGTCGTGATTGAATGAATGCTCAGGGAGGGAGGAGTCATTGCGGGTCCTACAGAAGACCTGGCTTTGTCTCCTGTGAATATCCAGGCTCCCTGTGATCTACATCATCCCATTCCCGAAAACTAATTAGATTTTCTGCATTGATAGAAATATGAATACGGGATGTTCATAGCAGCATTATTCACAATAGCCCCAAGATGAGAAAAATCCACAGGTCCATCAGCTGATGAATACATACATAAAATTTGCTATATACATCAGTGGAATATTATTTGGCAATAAAAAGAAATGACATACTGATACATGCTACGAAATGGATGAGCCTCGAAAACATTATATTTAGTGAAAGAAGCCAGTCATAAAAGGTCACAAATTGTATCGTTCCATTTACATGAAATGTCCAGGATAGTCAGCTCTATAGAGATAGAAAGTAGATTAATGGTTGCCTAGGGCTGGGGCTGGGGAGTAGGGGAAGATGTGAGTGACTGCTAATGGATATAAGGTTTCTTTTTATAGTGTTGAAAATGTTCTAAAATCGATTGTGGTGTTGGTCACAGAACTCTGAATATACTAAAAACCATTGAATTGTACATTTTAAATGGATGAATTGTGTGGTATGTGAATTATATCTCAATAAAGCTGTTCTAAAAATACGAATATGGGAGTAAAGTCACCCTTAATTTGTCTAGAAAACAGAAAGCAGGCTGGTGGAATTGGGCATACGGAATACTTAAAAAAATGACAGTGATGAAATAGTAAAAAACTGGGAAAAAGTTCCAGTGTCTAACAATAGAATGAATAAATTGTGAATTATTAATGTAGAAAAAGCAGTGACAGTGAGAACCCTGATAATTAGCAAATCCACATAAAAATATTAATAACTCAGAGATGTGACCTAAAAATAGCATTTGTGGGAACAGTTAGTATAAAAGTAAAATATTTTTACTTAACCTTTAGCCTTTAATACTACTCCTAAGTTTACGAAAGAACACTATTTAAGAAGGTAAAGAGACGGTGTATTTTAGAAAAGGTTTTATTTCAAAATGTAGAGGTTTTTTTTTTTTTTTTTGTCTTTCAGAAAAATTTCAGGATTAGTTTCATTTAACAGAAAGATTTAGTGTATGGAAGATCTTTACAGAAGAACCAGTAAACAGTTTCACACTTGAGCTGTGAATTTTTTAAGGTTAGAGTAAGAAGGGAAAAGAGATTATCTTGTGGAAAAACAGAAGGAAATTGAACAATTGAGCATCAGTCAACTGTTAAGTGACTTGTCATTTACTCTTTATTGCAAAAATGATTTGTAAACCATTTTTGGCCCTTTGTCTCATTTTGATATTTTCACTGAAATAATCAGAAAAACAAAAACAAATGTCTCTGTTTTAAATGAGGAAACGGAGGAAAAGAGAAGTGAAAGAGCTTTGCCCGTGGCTGGGGCTAGGGAAACAAAAGGAGAAACTCTGGATTCTGCTTAGAGAGAGTCTTAGAAATTATTTTTTAAGACAAGATACTTTGGCTATAGTATATTTATGTTTTATTTGTTGTTGACTCTGAAATTATCTTATAGAATGAGATACAAAATATAAGATAATGGCTAATAAAAAGGAAAAATTATCAGAAAACTTAAAATGCCATATGGGCATATGTTTTTTAACGGTTTATGTATCACAATTTGAGAGAACTGTTTTGAGACTAGTAAGTATATTTATGTTTAAATTTGGCATTCAGAAATCTTTCCTGCAGTATTTTTGAATTTGTTTCTTAAATCCACTCAATTTCCTTGTTCTTTTTGTTGTTTTTGGAGACACAGTCTCACTCAGTCACCTGGGCTAGAGTGCAATGGTGTCATCATAGCTCACTGCAACCTAGAACTCCTGGGCTCAGGGGAATCTTCCTGCCTCATCCTCCTATGTAGCTGTAAACTGGGACTACAGGTGTACACCATCACGTCCGCCTAATTTTTCTATTTTTTGTAGAGACAGGGTCTTGCTCTTGCTCAGGCTGGTCTCGAACTCCTGGCCTCAAGTGATCCTCCTGCCTCGGCCTCCCAGAGTACTAGGATTACAAGCGTGAGCCACCGCACCTGTCCAATTTGCTGTTCTTAAATGTTAATCTTTTTTTTTTCCCTCAAGAGCAAGTCCCTCATTTTAGAGACTGAAGGATTTATTTTTCTTTCCTGAGAATTTCCTTTCCTTATCTTTTTAATTGCAGTGCTGTTATGGGTCCTGTCCCAAATTTCTTTTTTAATTTCTTTCTCTCTTTTCATTTAATTTAGCCATATCTATTTCATATTAATGATCTGCTTCTTTTTATCTTGGAGGAAGAAACTGGTATTTGAATGTACTGAGAAATTCTTCCATTAAAGTTAACGCCAAACATTGAAATATGTCTCTGATAATTAGGGAATCTCTTTAAGAGGAATAATTTTAGATCTTTTCAAAGGTCTTTTCAGTCAATATTTTACCTTACATCTTAGTTGACAACAAGTTCTTTGGAAAGGTTTAGTGTTATATTGAGCAGATTGAACTTATTTTTTGGCTAAAATATTTCTTCACCACCAGGTACACAGCCTTTATAGTTTTCAAAATTGTTGTTAAGCTTAAGAACCACCATCTATCTGTATATCTGTAACGCAGGATTTTCAGTGCGATTTGTTTCATTAAAGAGCATGTATTCTGCTGTCTGTTGAGTATGTCCCATACTAGTTTTCTGAAAGAATTGTCAATTAGAGTGTAGTTCTTTGTGTTGGTGTTCTAATTAATCAGGAAAGCAAAATTTGCTTTTACGTCTATGTGAAAACCCTTGCTAATTAGAAACATTAGTTTAAAATTTCTTTCGTATTTTCTCTGCTGAACTTGTTCTTCTTTGGTTAGCTGTTTTTTTGTTTTTTTAAATTAGTGTAATACTCCATAGAATTAACCCATTTTAATATATCAGATTTCTACATATAAAATGATTTAAGTAGGAGTTGATCATTTGTATTGCTAAAGAATATTCTGTTTTAAAAATGACTTAGCAGAATTCTTTTAAATATTACATTTCCATTGTATATTGAAAATAAGATTCCAGCTACATAATTCATATAATGTTTTTAGTAATATAATTCTTTCATAAGCTAAAAGTGCAATTATATACTAGTGCTTTCTTATTTTTTTTTTAAGGACTGTGTTCTCTTAGATGCTTTCCCATCATTCCTACTGAATTTATGGTGATGACTTCAATTTACTAGAAATTTCCTGAGAATAATTAAGGATAGAGTTTGACATGTAATGTTTGAGAACTGTAAATGAGAGAAATAAAACTATAGAATAAGAGGATTTTAGACAATGGCATATTTGTACTTATTTTTGAATTTCAGATTAACTGCTGATTTAAAATCATCAAAATTACAGCTCAGTCTACTGGCTGGGTGAAAATGCCTTTTTATTAGATGCATATGAATTTTTTTTATTGAGCCATTTTAATGTATTTAATTATAGTATGAATCTGTTTGGTCTGAAAATAGTATAACTTGCTGTTACAGTTCTCCACCTTGAATCTTAGTTGTGGGAAATGGTGTATCAGTTCTTCTGTTGTGGGCACAGAGGTGAGAAAAATGGAATGAGTATCTAGAATAGTAGTTGAGCCCACCCAGTAACAAGGAGATTGAGGTCCTGAGTATGAATACTGTTCAGTCCATAGTTTGTGGATTGTTGGGTTTCAGGCCAGCAGTGGTTTTGTAAATGAGTCCTAGAATCAGAATAATTACTGTATCCTAAAAGCAGTGTCTTTGGGAGAATTATTTTTGGGGAAAATCAATCTTTTTGCTAAATAAGGAAATATATTTGCTTGATCATTAAAGACTGTATCTGTAATGCAATATGAATGTAAAATGGATTTGGTGATAGAGCTAATGTTGAGCAAATTAATGATTCGGCAGTACTACCAAAATTGTTCAGAGATTTTTTTCAAAGATGACCTAAAGTAAAAGAATTTTGTGATTGGTAATTAGTTCAAAAAAATACTGTAAACTTTTGACCCTACTTTAAAAAAACCCCAAAAAACAACCAAGCTGGAGTTGTGTAAAGCACCTACAGATGGCAAGATTTAGCATATTGTCGGCTATGCCTCTTCATAGCAGTTAGAATCAGGTTACACTCTGCACACTGCAGAAATTTCAGAATTTTAATGAAGTAAAATTGGATCTGAATTCTTTTTCAAGTGCTTGTATATATATTAGAGAACCATCAAGCACTTTTAACGCTCCCCCAAAAAATCAGCATTATATAAGTTTTCATTGTTGTTTTAGTTAAACATTTTCCCGACAGAAGTTTTTTTGGCATGAAGTTACAAGTTAAAACCATTTAGACTTATACTTCTGAGATGTCTGCTGACTGCCTTAGGCTATTCTTATTATCATTTAAAAAATTACAGGTGTGTTTTGGCAGGATATGAATAGGTACTTATTAGTTTTTTGTCCATTGAAATAATCTTTGTAGATTTACATGTACAGTAATTAAAGTCAGTGCACAGATCATTTCTTAAAATGTGAAATATCAAAGATAAAGTTATTTTCTTAGTAAAATACCTAAGTAGCTCTATACATTCTATAGTTTGGTTTGTAATTAATGTATTTCACTGTTAATATTTCTGATGGCAGTAGAGATGACTTTAAAAAAGGGTTGAAAAGTTTTCTTCATTGTAAATATTAAATTACTTTATAGTACTTTATAAGTCTTTAAGAAATTTCTAGAATTGAAAAATAAAGGGATTATTTTACATCTTCAAAGAGAATATTTAGGAAATTAGAAAGTCTATTTAACATTAACATTCAGGTTAAAGTTATGTCCAGCAAGGTGTCCTTTTGTATAATGTAATTGTATCAGATAAAGAATAGAAACCATATTATGGTTTCTGCTGATGACCGAACCACTGGTGTTTCCTTTTTCTGTGCTCTGTCTTCACATGCGTGCGCCTTGATCCCTTCATTTGAGTTGATTTGTAATCTGACTCTTGTGACAGATGTTAGGAGGTGGAGCGAAAGGATTTTCTGCTTTTAGACCAGTTAAGAGACTGCTGTATTATATCCGTGGTCAGAAAAGATTTCTTTAGCCTTTTAAAATTACTGTTATCAAAGGAAAAGAAATTGGAAGCACATGATAATATAGGCAGAAAAATGACAGAGAATTAAGGGAAGAATCGAGGAGACATGAAGCTAAGTGAGACAGTCACCGCTGAGGAAGGGTTTCATGTTGAAACTTGTGTTTTGCTTTGCCCGAATCTGGCTTAACTTCTGTAAACATCCCTCCTTTTAGGATGAATCAATGCATTTTGCCATGTCTGTACCTGTAGCAGAATACTGGTGATGAAAGTTTGCAGCAGTTTAAAGAAGGGAGAAGAAAAAGTGAAAAAGCTTGATGTTTCAGAGATCCCACAGACTCTACAAAGTTTGAAAACATTCCAAAATACAAAAAGTGTTTGCTTTTGAAACTTTATTTTTCAAGTGCTTATACCTGAATTTCCAGAAGTTGGAAATCAGTTGACAATAAATATGTACTTTTGAATATTTCTTTTCCTTTGGTAATTGCAGATGTGTGCAGAATCCCTTCAGTTTTTCAGTCTTCTTATTCAATTTATCAGTACTGGGATCTCTATACCATTTTTCTTATGGAAAGTATTTTCAGTGACGGGTTTTAGCTAGGAACTTTCTTCATGAGGCAGTGTGACTCAGGAGCAAGGGAACAGTCTGGTAGTTTAGTGTGTAGAAGCTGTAGAAGCTTGTGTTTGCAAACAGATGGGTTGTGAGCAAGTATGTAGGTGTAGGGTATCAGAAGCAAATGATGGATCTGGGTGTTCTCAGTTGCTAAGTTGTTTCTGCTCCTCTGAGTAGTGGTGAGGACCTGGCCATACTACGCTGTTGCTCACTCTTTGCCTAAAGCTTCGCAGAGCAGAGTGCTGACATGATTCTCATTCATTGTCATTTTACATTTTGATGTTGAATGCACTAACATGTAAGCTCTGGAAAGCATTTAATCACTGTAGTTTCTAAATAGTGAAGTCCAGTGAGAACAGCCTTCAGTAATGTACAACTTTAAAATTGAGTATTTGTTCCCCTAAAAGTCTTAATTTATTAAAGCATTTAATTTTAAAAGAGGAAAGAACTTCTCAGTTTTCCCATTAGAGATCACAAAAGAAAAGATCATAATGACTGCTTATTACACAACCTTCACATAAGCATAGCATTTTAAATTTACAGCCAGGATACCCATTATAGATAGCT
Source organism: Avahi laniger (assembly GCA_963575035.1). Taxonomy (NCBI): domain Eukaryota; kingdom Metazoa; phylum Chordata; class Mammalia; order Primates; family Indriidae; genus Avahi; species Avahi laniger. The sequence continues at coordinate 21,039 of CAUYSK010100618.1, forward strand.
ACATTTAGTCAGTTGAAATATGTAAAAAATTAATAAGCTCAGTGTCCTCTTTGATACTCTGGTGCTTACCTCGTTCCCATTTCTTTGAGTTTATTCTTTTTTATTAACTAAAAGAAAGACATGGCAAGCATGCCACTTATTGTACCATATCTTGCTTATAATCAAGTCCAGAGATGTTTATTTGAAAGATGCCAAAAAGAGAGCTCCTCCTTGCTTTAGAAAGATGTTTAAAAAGTACATATGCCTATGTTGCTTTTTTAATGAGCCAAAATATATTTTTAACATATAGCTTTCCCTTTATTGAATATTATAAACAAATAAAAAATTAGCAAAATTAGCATTCTGAAGTACATTCATAGAATTTCAGTTGCTAATTTAATGTGCATTTAAAATTTAGATAAAGCAATACTCTATTTTAAATAGAAGGTAGTTAATTCATCGTTGTTGTCTTTATCTTTAAGCTAATTGGTCATTGATATGTTCAATGTAAATGAATGTCTACATTGATGTGTTCAAAATAAATGAATTCAAGCATGATTCATGAAAGCATGATTGCATGTGGTGTTCTTTTTATTAACTATGCAGGCATACTTATTTGAACAGACAATGTTGATTAGGCAGATCTTAGTATAGATTTCCTTGTGTACCAGAAAAGTAAAAGCAAGTTTCTTCAATGAGAGCAACTCAAAATATTTAATTTCAATTTTGTTTTTGTTGTTAAAAGGTATAGGGGAACCAGGGTGGCAGAGATGAGCAAAGCAGGATTTTTTTTATTTTAATGTTTTTACTTTAAAAGAAATCGGTCCTTTTATACAAGAAGGAAGCACAGACTATTTGGAACAAGGCTAAACCTAGTTCCAGGTGTTAGGACATGATGTCCATTAATAAGAGTCACATATGCTACGGCAGTCAGCGATTTGCATGCCAGTTGATGGCAGCATTATCATCTTTATTTCTTAGCATTTTTATTTTAGAGCTGGAAGAAGCCTTAGGACCCTTATAATTCAAAGACTGCACTTTAAAATTAGAGCCTAGAGTTAGTAAATGACTTTTTGGCTATTGCATAGTTATAGGCCATGCCAGAACATGAATCCAGGCTCTTGCCTTCCTGGTTTAGTGGCCCTTTTCATCAAATCGTTCTGCCTCCCTAATTGTTTTTATAAACAAAGCATTTTCACCAATTCCTATTAGTCAATCAAAGTGATATATGTTGAATCTGGCAAAATTAGTAGTTGAGTTTCAGTGAATATGTGTATATTTATTTTTTAAATCTCTCAAATAACCAACCCAAGGCACCCTTAAGCTTATAGATGGAAAGTTAAAGTTTCAAAATAGGTAACATCCATAAATTTTTCTTATTGTGGACAAATTGACTTGCCCTAAATTGGAATGTAAGTTGTTAATTGGTTTGTCTTTGTTCCTAGTGAAAAATTACAAATACTGTTTTATGAAAGTTAGCATTTAAGTTGAGGCCACAACTTTGTTCAATATTTGTTCTTCCTGTATTAATTTGTTGCTGTAGTCGCTGTTTTCGGCTATACTACACACTAGAAAGATGCCAGTGTTTGTACTATAGAAAATAATCTATACGCCCATAAATGCAGATCCCAGTTACTTTTCTTTTATGGCAAGTGTGCTTATGTGTTAAAGTGAAAATCTCTGGCATGGTTGCAGTTGGTACAAGAAAATCCTGCCCCGGTTTGCTTTAAAATATATGAACTCAACTTGGAATATTGTGTTGTTATTAAAAATTATATTGTCAAAGGCTGAAATAACAAGGAATGATACTTTCATGATACTGTTCAGTAGAAGTGGTAGGATTCAATTTTATACAACTGATTTTAAAAATTATGTTTTATTAAAATTCCTGGAAGTAAAGACATCACGATGTTAAATAGTATCTTCAGAGAGTGGAAATGTGCATGATCTATTCTCTATAGTTGTCCATATTTTCTGCATTTTTTTAGTACATACTTTCAATATTAAAATAATAAACCTAGGGGGGAATCTATAAATATTTGTCCTTATAGATGAGCTGAGGAGACAGCTGATAATGTTGTATTTGTAATTTTTTTTTAGCTTAAAAGATCCAACTAAGTAAGATACTGGCTCAAGCTTGTTTGTTTAAGCATTGACACTGTATTTACAGCTTATTTCTCCAGTAACCGGTGTTATTTCCTATTAAAAATAGAAAATTTGTACAAAATCCATGTTAGGAGTTCTGTTTTACATGAACATTTAATATTAATAACAACGCTATGAGACGGTCGTTGTTGCTCTTTCATAGGAGAGGAACCGTTCTGAGGCACAGAAAGGTTAATAATTTTTCTAGGGTAATGTAGATAATTATCAGTACAGCCAGGATTTAAACTAGTCTGGAACCAGAGCCTACATATAATCTTAAGCATTATATAGTAGTTGCCTACATTTTGAATGGTAGTGTAGAAAAGGTGAACTAGAAAGAAAAATACAGGGAAAAATAATCAGACTGTGCCTAACGTAACTGAACGTTTGCCTACAAACTGCGTGTCAAATGGGCAGATTTCTGCTTGTTGCCACATCATGTAAAAATGGCCAGATGGAGTATAAATTTAGTGGGTTTATTAGGAGGCCTAAAACATAGGCTAGACGGTCCACTTGAAATTAGCTTTCTGGGGTGGGCTTCAAAGATAGACAGTGGGCTTCCCAAGTAGCTGAAACAGAAACAATGAAACACTGCAGATGGGGAGAGATGGGCCTGTATTAAGACAGTGGGGACAGAGAGCAAATAGTGGTTTAAAATATGAGCTCCAAACGAAGGCCACCAGGGTAGACTCCAAACTGCAGAAAATGATTTTAAAAGTAGCTGCTTCTCATATGGGCAACTCTATCTAACCGGAGCAGCAAAGATGCACCATGGATTCCTAATAGAGGTTAATAATTCTGAAAAAACCAGGTGGGCCAGCTAGCCGATCACTAATGAATTCCCACCTATCCTTCTTCAAACAGGAAGTCAAATATAAAATGATTATATGAAAAAGAAAATAACAATTTTATTGATCATATTTATTCTATACTGTTAATTTTCTATTTTCCAAATACTATTTTCATTAGTGTTTTAGCAAGGCTGAATACTTACTATTTGTACTTTATGAGATAAAAGACATTTTAGAAATAGGATAATTTCATGACTTTGAGGTTATTATTTGATATAGAACTAAAATATTTTAATCGGATGTTTCTGTGGGCACTCCTTTAGTCAAAGGCAGCATTCCTATCAGCCGGCAGAAAGAGAATGGATCTTTTATAAGCTCTCGTAGGAAGTGAGAATATTGGCATCTGTTGAGAATAGCCTTAGTAAATATCTGTTGGATTCATGAGTGAGTGCTAGACACTCTTCTAGCACAATAAAGTATGTCTCATAATAATAATTTACTTATTCCTCATACCATTTGTGTAAGTCTTATTAGTGTAAATATTCTCATTTTATGGAGATGAGTGTACAGAAAGAATATTATGTGCAGAGGTAGAATATAGTGGAGCCCAAGTTCCACTCAGACCTTCTGACTCCAAGTCCATTGTTCTTGTTATATAGATGTATACATCACAAGAAAATATCGTAGTTATTCAAAGCTGCCAGGATAGGCATTAATTAATTGGGGTCAAAAAATTACACAGTATTAATATCATTTCAAAATTCATTTAACCAAAGAATATTTGTTGAACCCTGACCACTAAGTACTATGTTAATTGCTCCGTAGGGTACAATGACCCCTTGTCTTTAAGAAGCTTATAATGTAGTTGAGGTTGACATAACATTAACAAAAGGAGCAAAATAATATTTAATCCATGTGTAGTACATAGGGACATTTTATTAGTGCCCCCAGAATAATTATGTCTCCTGTCACATGCTAGGCATCTAATAAATATTTATTGAGCAAAAGAATGAGTCTAAATTAGGGTGAATTGGTGAGGGAGAGATTTACGGAGGAGATAAGACTTATGGCAAGGCTTTGAACGACAACTAAAATTTAGATGCCTACAGAACATTGGTGTGGCAGAGGGTGGCATTCCAGGCAAGAGACACAGCATGGTGGGAATGAACAAAGCCTATACGGGGCTTTGAATAGAGCAGCTTAGCCTTAGGGAGCCATTTGTGAAAGTAGTGGAAGGTACAGGTTGGAAATGCAGATTTGAGCCAGGCTTTGAGAACTTTAAATGCTAGATTAAGGAGTTTTCATTTTATTCTTCAGGCAGTGTCTGCCATCAAAGATTTAAATTCTGGTAGCTGATGAGTACATTTACCAAAGTGACATTTATGTAGACCGATTTGCTCTTGGAGCCAGGCACAGTGGCATGCGCCTGTAGTCCCAGCAGCCACTTGGGATCCTAAGGTGGGAGAATCACTTGAGCGCAGGAGTTTGAGGCCAGCCTGGGCAACATAGTGAGACCCTGTCTCTCTTTTATTTAAAATAAATAAATAAATAACAGGACTTGATTTGCTCTTGGTATACACCGTGAATTTGAGAAATGGAGAGGAAGAGACCAGAGGTAAAGAGAGTAGTGACCATCGATGTGTTAGTTTAGAACAGTAAGGATGGCATTCCAAATGGACTGAGTATCTGTTTTTCAAAACCTGGTTACTGATTGTTTTGGAGAAGAGATGATTCAGTACTAAAAAATAGAATTACAAATAGGGTTGTTATCTGAGAACCGGCATTTTGTTAGCATGTTCTGATTGAGAACTGCTAAGATGTGTCATTCTCTTAATCTGGATTTTAGTTGCTACTTTTTGCCAATTAAAAAATAACTATGTAAGTTTCATATATTGTAACATATATAAGCTATTGAAGTGCTATTGTCTTGCCTTGGGCTGTCATAACAAAATACTGTAGACTAGTATTTTGTGGCTTAAACATTTAACAAGCATTTATTTCTCACAGTTCTGGAGGCTGCAAATCCGTGATCAGGGTGTCAGCATGGGTCCTGGGTGCGAGCCTTCTTCTTGGCTTGCAGATGGCCCCTTCTTGCTGTGTCCTTACATGGTGGGGAGAGAAAGAAAAAGGGAAGTTTCTGGTCTCTAATGAAGACACTAATTCCCATCATGAGGATCCCACCTTCACGACCTCATCTAAACCTAATTACCTGTCAGAGACCCCAGGAATTGAACTTATGACTATTAGGGGAACTCATTCAGTCAATACATTTACTTTTTAAACCCCCTTTCTGTGGATTATTTATGCCATTCTCTTCTCTTCTTTTCTTAGAAGTAACTGCTGTCCAGAATTTGTTGTTTATTTTACCCATTATTTTTTTAAAAAAACTTTTACTCTTCTTGTGTTTAGTTATTTATAACATTTAGTGTCGTTTTCTAGTTTTTAAAACTTTATTAAATAGTATGATATTGGCCATATTGTTCTGCAACTTGCCTTTTTCCTATAACATGTTTTTTAAGATAATATCCATGTAGTTGTAGGTCAGTCAAATGTACAATATTCCCTTATATGAACATATATAATTTATCCATTTCCTTTAACATTTAGATTGAGTCTAATCTTTGCAATTACAAGCATTCCAACAGTGAAGATTTTCGTGCATGTCACTTGTATACATATCAGAGTTTCTCCTCTGGGGTATTACCTAGGAGGGTAATACTCCTAGGCACAGTTGTGGCATGTGTGATTTCTAGCTTGATTAAATCTTGTCAATTTACTCTCCCAATTTCCATTGCAGTCTGAAATTCAGGTTAACTTGGGTATTCTAGGTTAACATTTGATATTACAAGACTTTTTGTTAAGACTTAATTTTTGATAGTGTTAAAGGCATGAAATGGTATTTCACTATAGTTTTATCATGCATTTTCTGATTACTGTTCAGATTATATGTTGGCCATTCTGGTTCTTTCTTCTGATTTGCCTGTTAAAATATTTTGCCCATCTTTCTAGTGGGTTATGTTTTTCATATTGATTTATAGATATTGATTCTAAATACTTTAGGTTAGAATTTTAAAACTTTGTAACGCTGTTCCTTTGGTAACTTGATAAGGATGTGTATCAGTACGATTCCAGGCAACACTGTATGTGGCAAAAATGACGCCTGATTCGTGAACTGCATCTGGATAGGAGGATAAATGAAACACACCTGATGCAGGAGCCCTAGCTTTGGGCTTCCCCAATTACAGTGATTCATAAATGAGCATTTCCCTTATGGGGACCTTGGTAGCCTTACCTACAAACTTGCTGAAAGAGATACTGTTTTATGGAACAACTTTTAGGGAGCAACTCCTGAACCCACCCAGTGTGACTCTGTCTCCCCCAACCTGAGCAAAGCTGTTGTGTGAACAGATGATGCACAGTCGGTGGAAGTACTTCCATGGCAGAGCAGAGCCTGATGCTTTCCTGCTGGCAAGCCGTGTTTCTGGCCTGTGTCCTGCTCAAAAGACTTGTGCCAAGTGTTGCCTGTGATATAGTAGTTGTGTGGGTCTGAATGTTTTGTTGTATATAAGACCCATTGGTAAGTGTTGCAGCTATGTTGGCACTTAAAATGATCTGAAAGATATTTAAAGAATTAGCTTCTAATATATATTGTGCATTGATCAAATGTTTTTAATTTTCTTATGATGAATTTTAAAATACAATTTGCATATCCTGATTATGCAATCCTGATCCTCAATGATGAGCTGTCTTAGGGGAAGATCATAACTGATGCCTGTATTGCTCTGTGGCTTGAGTTTAAATTGTCCAGTGTGAAGAGGGGTCACTATAGAGGCATCTGTAGTTCTTCTGCCATACTCTGATAATTTTTTGATTGCTTTTGATTTTTAGAATTGATTGACTTAAGCTAATGGGGCTCAGCTGATGACTGGCAGGCCCCTGTTGGATAGTGCACTTCTTAAGCACGTAGTCAGATCTCTCCTTCAAAGCTTTAGCTTAGCCCTTCAATGTGATTTTTCTTTTTCATGGCATCATATTTCTCCAGGATTATGTGATTTGGTAGGAACATAGTTTGATATGTGAAAATTTTCCATACTTTTAGGAGCATATTTATTTTGAGGTAAAGGAATGGAAAATATGCCCTATATTATTTAAAAATATTAACATATGGCTAATGCCTGTAATCCCACCTCTTTGAGAGGTTGAGGTGGGAGGATTACCTGAGCCTGGAAGTTCAAGACCAGCCTGGGCAACATAGAGAGACCCCATCTCTACTAAAAAAGAAAAAATTAGCCAGGCATAGTGGCTTGTGCCTGTAGTCCCAGTTACTCAGGAGGCTGAGATGGAAGGATCACTTGAGTCCAGGAGTTCGAAGTTGCATTGGGCACATGCTGCTGGGCAACAGAGTGAGACCCTGTCTCTAAAAAAAAAAAAGCTAACATAAATATATTTTGATTAAGTTGGAAAAGTTGTTCCATTTGACTTCTGTATAGATATCTACATACATCTTTGTATTATTTTTAATAAATTATTTTAAAATACCTTTTGTCTCATCCTTGGTATACTTGTGTGTAGTTGGCAGACTTAATTCAGCAATAAGAATTTGACCCTTGATTTTTAGAATAAAAGGAAAATGCTAAAAGTAGCAGTAGAAAGTACAGGCTTACCTTAAATAGTGCTATACAATGTAAGAGGCACAAACAGAGGTCTTTTTTTTTTTCCCCGAAAAAGGATCATATTATATACATGACAATACATATTCTGCTTGCTCACTACAGTTGTTTCCCTTATCCATGCCTTCAGTTATCCATGATGAGTTGTGATCTAAAAATACTACATGGAAAATTCCAGAAACAAACAGTTCATCAGTTTTAAATTGCATGCCATTCTGAGTAGCACGATGACATCTTGCACCGTCCCGCTCTGTCTGGCCCGGGACGTGAATCCTCCCTTTATCCAGCGTCTCCGCGCTGTTGGGGCTACCAGCCCATTAGACACTTAGGAGCCGCTCCTTGCCGAGGTGTCACACACAGTGCTTGTGTTCAGTGGGCCTTATTTAATCTAATAATGGCCCCAAGACACAAGAGTAGTGATGCTGGTAATTCCCGTATACCAAAGAGATGCCATAAAGCGCTTCTTTTAAGTGAAAAGGTGAAAGATCTAGACTTAATAAGGAAAGAAAAAAAATTGATGAGGTTTCTAAGGTAAGAACAAATGCTAAGAACAAATCTTCTGTTTCTGAAATTGTGAACAGTATATTGTTCTGTTTTATTATTAGATATTGTTAATCTCTTACTGTGCCTAATTTATAAAGTAAACCTTATAGATATGTATATAAAGGAAAAAGCAGTGTATATAGGAATAAATACTGTCGGGGGTTTCAGGCATCCTCTGGGAGGTCTTGGAATGCACCCCCTGAGGATAAGGCGCAACTGCTGTGCTTCACTTGCCTAAAGATGAACGAAATACAGTCTCTGGTGGATCAAGGCTGAAAGTATAGCAGCCTTCTCAGGCCTTCTTCCCTCCTCTACATCTACCAGCACTCTTTTTTAGCACTTGTCTTCACTGTCCCTTGTCCCCCCTCCCTCACCAAGCCTGTATAAACATATTTAAAAATTACATATTCCACTTACTGAGAGCCTAAGGTCTGCCCGGCGACGTGGGTGCTGGTGGCTTTGTACCCCTCCTGCAGCTGTCTCAGCTAAGCGCCGGTTTGAGCTGTGATTCGAGGAACCGCAACAAGAGTAACCCTGCCTTGACTTTGCTTGTCAGGAACCAATTATCACTACTTTGCCTGTTCTCTCTCCTCCACGTAAAAGTACTTTAACATGTGTAGGTTTTAAAAATCCATATGGTTACTCCTGTTGGACCAGAGGATTGGGCATATTAATTAGCCTACGTGCTTGATCATTAAAGTTACGTGGAAGTTAACACTATATATATCATAGTGGTTAAAGAACTAAGTCAGATTCTGGATTTGAAATCAAGCTCTGATGTTTACTATAAAATGGGGTATAATATAAATACATGCTTCATAAGGTTGTTATTAAATGAGCTGGATATATAATATGCTTAACATTAAGGACTTGCCATGCAAGCACTCAATAAATATTAGCTGCTCTCAAAATTACTTTAATATGAAGCTTTGATATGACAACCCAAATTAAGTGTCTGAGGCAAAGATCTCAATCAATGGAGGTTTATTAAGTTGAAGTTTGAGGATCCACCCAGGAAAAACACAAACTCCAGATGCTTCTGTGACCCCTCCCCTCCCCCAATTTGGGAACTTCAGTATTTAAGGGGAGAAGGCATACAGAAAAAAAAAGAAGGAGGGGGTGGATAGTGAGGCATATGGTTACATTCTTGCGAGGCCTAGGAAATCTGTATTTTCTATAAAATAAGGTGAAGGTTTGAAGAGAAATAGGGAGTGAAGGAAGAATCATTTATGTAGATATCCCTGGGTAGGTAGAAGAATGGTTGATCTTGTCTGTCTTCTGCACCTGGGAAGATAAACTTGTAATCAAGATTATTAGTGTGGAATTAAACAGATCTTAGTTTCAGGAGCTAGACTTACCCTGCAGACCCGAGGTTATAATTTGCTTGTCCTGTTTATGGGAGGCCAGCAAGGAATTTCCTTATGATAGACCTGTGGGGGCAGTCCTGGTAGGTGACGGTGGCCTTTTACCTTTTCCTGGGGAATCTGGCTAATGCGGAATGTTAGCAACAATTAGTCCTTAGAAAGGGGATGTTGCATGACTCAGCCTCCAGGCTTGACCTTCCTTTTGCATAAGGAGAGTTGGGAGGTAGCCCTGAGATTTTCGTTTTCCTTTGCAGATATTTAGAAGGTATTAAAAATGTGAGGTGCTTGCTGATTTCTTTTACTATAATTATTTCATAATATCTGCTATATGTACCAAAGTTTTTAAAATTTAACTTTATTTTACATGTTTTCCTAAATGAAGACAGCTTTCTCTGCGGTGTTTTGCCATCATATGCACTATTTACCAAATCCAAACCTTTTTCCTCTCATCTGGAGCTGCACAAGATTTTGTCATTTCTTCATTTTTTCTGTAAAACATGTTGTCATGTAAGGAAGAGACAGGGTTAGCTTTGAAGATTCATCTTTTATGTAATACGCTGTTTTATCTTTATTATCACCTATAACAGGGACCCAGATACCGTAGCCTTTCACAGTAAAATATCTGTTCACTCACCAGTTGTTTCAGTAACTACAGTGATTCTTCCATCATTTGGCAAGCTTTTTGTAAATATCTTTAGTTAATAATTTTTTAGCTAGAAACTTCACATGAAGGTCTTTTTTAAGGAATAGATTTTCTATTAAAATAAATAAATATTGGTCATGCTTTTAAGGAAAACAAATCAATAGCCTATTGTATCATAAAAGGAGATGGATATTAGTGTACTGTTCAATAATTTTTTTAGTTGGCTGTTTAATTGTGCTTGTTATACTTAACACTAGAAGTTGAACAGTTAAACTATTGATTTGTTCATTATAATGTTTTAAGCAAATGATTAGGTTTGTGCCTAGCTCAGCACCAAGCATAAATAGGCCCTTCATCCTCATTAAACTCTATCCTCTTGATTTGGAGTTAAAACTCATTTGGAGGTTTCAGGGCCAAGAAATAATACTTTTGAGATGTTAAGACTTATTTCCACTCTCTAAGCATACATTCATATATTGACGCATCTAAGCTACCAGATAATTGACCTTTTTCGGTTTTATTTTAGGTAACTTCGGTAAGGAGGGTTATGGTTCTACCTTAATTTTCTGGTAGTGGTGTTGCATGTATAGGGATGAATTAGAGGAGTTGTCTTCTGCCAGATTTTCTTTACATTTTATATTTGACTCATCTCTCTGACTAATAAGCTTATGTTTAACACCCAATCAGGGACCTTGTACAGTGAATTTGTTCTTTATTCAGTCATTTTAATTTTTGTTTACATATGTAATAGTGATTCCCAGTCAGGAGACTTAAATGGGAGATCTTCCCTTAATAACAAAACAGAAGTTAGTAATAAAATTTATTAGTAGTATAAGGAATGGAGGATTTTATTGTGTGCTTCTTATTTAATCATTGCTTTGATATATATTCTTTAGACTGAAGTTTGGGGATCAGTGTCTAAGACACAAAATTCTGTTTCTTGATTTATATATTTAAATTGTAGTAAAGTTTTATGCATATAATTGCAATATAATATTTTTCTTCATCTAAAACTTTACAAATAATAGTTAATCTTTTTCTATGAAATCCTGTCAGATTCTCTGGAATAAAATGTCATTGAAATGTAACAAAATTATTATGGCTGCCACCACATTTTAAAGATTTTATTATGTACCGAGGTATCATAGTAAGTCCCACAATGCTGTAGGGAACACAGAGATCAGTAAGACACAGAGCTCACAGTCACCATGCTGGTCCACTTCCACATCTATAATATACTTAGAGTAAAATAAGTACGCAGGTAATAATCCTGACACAACAAGAATAGAGTAGTTTTCTACTTTTGTGTCCTTATTTCTTGATATATCGCCAGGCACTTATTTATGGATTGACTGGAAGGTGTTGAGTAGTCTGCAGGTTTCTGGTAAGGGAGGGGAAAGATCTCAATGCATGAAGGGCTTAGGGAAGACTTGGTGAGGCAAGGCTATGGAGGTAACAAGCCTTTGAGGATCAGTAAGATTTACATAGGCAAAGGGTAGAAGGGGAAAATTCACTCAAAATGGAAAGTTGGAAAGCATGAGCTATGATATGTCTGCAGGAAAGTGCCAGGCCTAGTCAAAGAATACCATGGACTGCAGTTTGGCAAGAACTCAGACCATACATCTAGGGAAATAATTGGGAGGGAAAACCTGTAAAACTGAATATATTGCACAGGTCCCTATTTCATTTCACAGAGTAAGAATAAAAGTAAAAAGAAATGACATTTATTGAGTTCCTATTGTATACTAAGAATTATGATAGATGGTTAATATAATCATTGTGTTTAATCCTCATGTCACTATTCTATGGTAACATCCATCCCCATGTTAAACACAAAGTAACTGTGGCACTGATAATTTGGTACTGATTATAGGATAAATTGAGTAAGGGAGAGACTTGGCTGGGGGAGAAATTATTGATAGGGGCTAGAAAGGGACACTGAAGAGATAAAGAAATCCTAGTAATTCCAGGGGGATTGGAAAGAAAGTGATGTAATAAAGAGAAACTGCAAATGTAGACTCTAAAGATCTCAGAAATTGATTGGGTTTGAAGATTGAGGGGGGAAAAAAGGAGTTAAAAAGAAATTTTTCTGGGTTACTGATGAAATGTGAACTAACAGATACAGAAAGAGGGGTTTCTTCAGGAAGACTTCAATTTTGGATACATCTAGGGAGAGATGTTTATGAGAGGTTGACAGTTGGGCACCAGAGCTAAGGTGATATCTTGAAGCTAAAAGTTAAATTGGGTCCCATTTACATAGATGTGATCTTTGCAGCTGCATCAGCAGATAAGCTTTCAAGGAGTGGCTTTTTGTGCTGAGAAGAAAAAGCAAGGATGTCATTCTAGAAATGCCCATACATTGAATTCTTCACCTCTAGGATTTCTGTTTGATTCTTTTTAATGATATCGATCTTTTTGTTGGATTTCTCACTCAAATCATGAGTAGTTTTCCTGGTTTGGTTGAACTGTCTATCTGTATTCTCTTGTATCTCACTGAGTTTCCTTAAAGTTATTATTTTGAATTCTTTTTCTGGCATTTCATATATTTCCTCATGATTGGAGTCAGTTACTGGAGAATTATCGTTTTCCCTGCTTTTTTGTGATTGGTATGTTCCTACTTTGATTTCTGTTCATCTGATGGAAAAGTTGTGTCTTCCACTTTTATCGAGTAGGTTTCTAGGGAAAGACTTTTTGTATGAATGGGTCTCAGGGTATCGGTTTGATGGGTGCCTTGGTCTTGGTTCTAGGTGGACACAGTAGTTTCTTCAGCTGTAAACCACACTAGTGGCATTTGCAAGTTTCTCCATGGCCTAGGCTGAGAGAGTTTGTGGTGACAGTGGTGCAGCTTTGCCAGGGCTGGGCTTGTTGGGCTTGCCGGGCTGTTTTCCAGGTCAGAAGTGTGTGCTTGCACATGGTGGGTCAGCCAACTTGACATTTGGCTCGCTGGGGTTGGGGCCACATGGGACACTGGGTTGCTGGGCTGGCCTGGGGGCATGTCTGCTAGGAGTGGCTTGTGGGACTGTTTCTCAGGCACACAGGTGCTCAGTAAGTCTGGGGGACATGTTTGCTGGGGGCAGTCCACAGGGCTGTTCCTCAAGATGGGGAAGAGCTCACATGACTTTTGGATATTTCCACAATGGAATACTATGTAGCTACTTTAATACTTTACTATAAAGAAGAACAAAAATCTGTCATTCACAGCAAAATGGATTAGCCAGAGAACATTATGTAAAGTCAAATAAACCAGGC
>CAUYSK010100620.1:0-55489 GCA_963575035.1 Avahi laniger
ATTTCTTTCTATTTTTGGTAGAGATGAGGTCTCGCTCTTGCTCAGGCTGGTCTCGAACTCCCGAGCTCAGAACGATCCGCCCACCTCGGCCTCCCAGAGAGCTAGGATTACAGGCGTGAGCCACCGCGCCCGGCCTTAGGCCTACTTTTTTTTAAAGAGGAGAAGTGGGAAAGAAATGGGAAGGTATTGTGTAGAAAAGTATTATAATAAATCTCTTAGAAAGGGTAGGAGATATAATGACAAAACAATAACAAAGAGGCCACTCCTCAATCCTCAGTAGTTTGCCTTTCCCTTCTCAGCACATAAGTAACCTGATATGAAATGTTAAGAATTAGATCAAAAATCAAATTAATTCAGAACATGACAGGAAGGTCAAACAAGTGGCTATTTTAGAAATGGATAGAGTTCATGAAGTATTTAATAGGTATTGATCCTGATTTTACCAGAGGGTAAGCTACTGTCTCCTATTAAGTTAAGCACTTTTGAAAGCTGCATCAACTATAAGGTCACTAGTTTGACAAATACCAAGTCATGAGCTACTGGCTCAACATTCCTTTCGAAATCAAGGCAGGGCTTCTCCCAAATCCTCCCCCATTGGCTATATAATCCATTTAAAAATTCAAAAGATCATATATTTGAATACAGGGTATGTGGGTAGGACAATCACTGACAGTCAGGAAATGATGGATGGTGTGGAAATGAGCCACTAATTTGCTGCTGCAGTTGACAGACAAAAAGAATATTTTTCTGCAGATGTTTTAAAATCCTCAAAAGGCCACTTCAGTCACTTCATGAAACCTGAATTCCATCGTGTTTTCATTTCTTTTTTATTTTTTTTGTTATTCTCAGTTTTTATTACAACATCATAGAGACTAGCTAGAGTCTCAGAATAACTATGAGAAAGATCTTAGGTCCAACACTACTTCTTTTGCTGAATTTTTAAACTGTGTGCTTATATGTCAGTCTCTTTGGATGTCAATTTTCCATCTAGGCTTTGATGCTTATCAGGCTCAAAAGCTAACTGAACAGAAAAAGGTGATTTAATAGTCTATGCTTCAAAATATCCCATAAAAGAATTAACTAATGTATTACCAACTTTATAGTCTAACTCGTCTTCTCTTTCTCTTTCATTTTGGGCTTCCAGATTAGCACATTGAACAGGAAAGTGGAAAGCCATTTTTAAATTGAAGAGAGCAGAGATGTCCTAGGAAGAATCTTTTTTTTTTTTTTTTCCCAACTGTGCCTCATGATATGGACAATGTAACTACTGCCTGGCAGCAGTCCTTTGGGTCTTTTTCTTAGTTTCAGCAACCTGCTTCCCAGAAGATCAGAATAATTATACTTACATCTGTTTTCACATAGTTTGTAGCTATGTGGAATATTTTCCTAAGACCTGATATTTTATTAAGCTGGATCTCACAGATTAAAAAAGAAAAAAAGTAAAACCTGTGCCAATATGAGAGAGTATACATACGACAGGATGAGCAATTTTACCACCATTACTTCAACTGATAGAGTTCAAATTTGGGTTAATTTGCCTAAGGCCTCAGATGCAGATTGGTCACAGCTGTAATCATCATCTCTATTTTTTTATGTGGTCAAGATGAGAAACAGAAATAGTCTGGCATTTTCAAGGAGCAGTCCTAGGAAAAGAGCTCCTTCCTCTCAATCTCCATCCAAGACTTTCTTCACCTGCAATGAATATCAAACACTGAAATATTTTGCTTACTCTTAAACTTACTGTGGAATGATGAACTATATATTCAAAAAAGAACTAAGATTCTGAAATGCTCTCAACCAATGATATCCTCCACATTATGCTATGCTTTATTTTGGTTCTGATTTCCTTTAAAAGCTATCACCTAGGTATGGCTTAGCAGTAGCATAACTCTCAGAGGGACTTTTCACATGCATTTCCTTGTGAATGTTGTTTATTTACGTATTACTAGTTTCCTTAATGACTAGCATAAAAATGTTTGAACCATAAGTAAAAAGTGTGCACATATTTGGATTTTTCTTCTAATTCTGGTTGACAGAGGTCTCCTATTCTCACCCAGACATAAGTTGTTACCTTAATAAATCAGATGAAAATTCTCGTAAATTTTCAAATTATATAGTGATGAAAAACATTGAAAAAAGCTCATAGAAGTTTAATTCAGCTGCCACAAGGCAGGCATTGTATAGCAAACACATAAAATATGCTCCTCGAATTTATGTACACAGTTAAATTGTTCCTACTAAAAATCCCAAAAGGTATTTTCTAGTAACAGATTTAAATATGCTCCTTGGATAATCACAAGGCAAGATTATCAAATACTATTTTGATGTGGAAGAGTATTAAAAAGGTACTAACTTTATCATCCAATAATTTAACCTGTGATGGACTCGTATAAATATTGGCATTTCTATATACAGAACAAGATCAAAATTCAGAATTTTATTTCTAATAAAAAATTTAAAATATAGAAATAAACACACATACATACCAATGATTATGTACAACTGGCGTTGGGGAACTCACTTGTTTGTCAGCGGAATCACATGTATACCTCGCGCCAAATAACAAAATTAATTTTAGATGGATTTAAACTGTTTCATGGTAATTATTACCGAAAAATGAACATGTGCTATAAAAAAAATAGGATTCCAAGCAGCAGGGGTGTTATTGCCATATCAGGAAAGAGCCAGGAAGCTGACGAAACTCTTTGAAACTCTACCTTTGTATCCCTTGGAGGGGTAGGGGCTGAAGTGTGGGTACATGAGCAGATTTGAGTTGAGACAAGGAGTCTAGCAAAATGTTTATGAGCTTCTGACAGGCACTTATCATAGAGGGAAGTTACACAGCCCTATGTAACAGAAGGAAGTTAAGCTACCCTAAATAGAAAGTAATTTAAATATACTCACACTAAGTATTTTCATTTTTAGGACCCAAATTACCTTGTTTCTGGGTCTCCTCTGGGAACTTAGTGGTAAGACACAAAAGAACTACCAAATATTCCAGGATCTAAAGCATAGTGTTTTCTCCAAAACTATCTCTTGAATAATTAAAGTCATCATCTATTCAAGTCCTTTCAAAATGCCACATATCACAGGGCACAATCACAATTATTATATTTTGAACAAAATATGGTGCCCAGAAGACAACTTGGTCTAAAACGATGTCCTTAAATGAAAATGTTTGATATATTTAGATATCACCAGAGAAAGTTGGTTTAAAGAAAAGAACCAAATATATTTAATGAATTTTGGTCATTTTTCTCTAAGGAAGTTTCACAATTTTCACAAAAATTCACATTTTTCACAACTGTAAGGCTAGATGCAGTTACAGATACCTTTAGGAGCCAGATATATCACTGTGTGAAATGTTAACTGGCTATATTTAACCACATTAGGATCAGGAAAATAAACCTCCAGGACAAACACAAGTAAGCAAAGAAAGAAACAAACAACTAACACTAATCCATATATTTTTCAAATGGATATTTATGTCTCATTATAAAAGCAGAAACAGCAGCATGTGTAGATTAAATGGATATCTATTTTAAAAAACTTGGATAGTAGTGAAAATGAGGTGCTCAGGAAAGGACACGGATGGCAGAAAATGTGGTTTTAGTGATGATAAAAGACAGTGATCACAAAGACATAGGTAAGGTTTTAGAATTATTACTTAAAATAAAGGAAGAAGAAAAAACCCAGTATTTTCCAGTTAATGTTATATGTGATGTTATTTTAATATATATATATTATTCCCAAGTTCATATTCATTTAATAAGTTGGTATTGCAAGTAGAGCTTTGACTACTTCAGCCACATTCCCAAGAGTTTATGTATTCAAGTTGCCTAACCCCTAAAGTCAAGCATAAAAATCCTGCAGGAAGTAAATTTGAGTATCTGGGGCATTAAATTTTGTCAATAATTTGTTTTTTTATTTGGATGCAGGTTTCACAGATTTCACTTTGTGAAAATGCATCGAGCTATTTGCTATTATGATTTGAGCATATCTGTATACTTTACTTAATAATGGGGAACAAAGAGGATTAAATATGTGAAAATGATAATAATGATACTAATAATCCTGTATAATAATAATAGTAATAAAAATAGTAATAAAGATATTGGAAAAGCAGATTCAAAGAAAAAAACAATATAACAATTAAATCAGTATCACTATATTCATATAACTTGATTCATATCACTTGGTAACTATGATGTTAAGAAACTTTCCATTCCTTCAATCAAGAGGAGGAGGAGGGGGAGGAGGATGAGGAGGAAGAGGAGGAGAAGGAAGAATCGAAGGTACAAATTCCAAAAGAGACTACATATTTGGAAAACTACAATATTGGGTATTTTTTCACTTTTGAAAGTAAAAATAATGTAATTTATATACTAGTGAATACCATTTATAATTTTCAAATCATAAAAAAATTTAAAAGTTAAATAACATAATCAAAGTTGACTAAGATGGTCTGAAGCTAATAATCATTATGCTCATATGCTGTTTTTGGAAGTATGAATTACTTGAGTATCATTGGAAAATGATTCAACAACATATTTATAGTTTTTGACCAATATTCCAAATCCTTAGAATTTTTCTTGTGAAAATATTTGAAAATAAAATGGGCTATATGCATTTACTTACATATTTATTCTTGCATTCCAAAGTTTATCAAAAGTTGAAATATAAATACAAAAAATAAAAAACAATTTTAAGATTCATTAAGTCAATGAAGTACTATTACATTACAAATTATATATATATGCATGATTTTGTATTACATAAGCAAAGATTATAATGTTTGTTATAATCTTTTCTTTATAAAGAAAAAAAAGTTACCATGTTAAAGTATGACAGATTGAAAAGATTTAATTCCTTATTTGATTTCCAAAAGTGTTGATGTAATGGTGATTTTGCTTATATAAACTTAAAACTTATAAAAAGATATGTATATATATTTTAATGTTTGATTGAGTTCGGTATTATTTATATATATGTATATATATAATATTCTAATCTACGCATTTTTCAGAAACTTTCTTTCATCCCTAACCATATGTCTTAAAATATCTCCTTTTCCAAAACATATATATTTGAATGTATGTATAACTTTTGCTCTAACTTCAATGTAAGTATTCCATAATATAGATTTGCTACTATTCATTTATTCGGTAAAATGGTGATGAACCCTAACATATTAAAAAAAATCTCACTGCAAAACAAAGCTATTCAAAAAGTCTTTGTTCCTGGCTCTTTATGCATGTGTCCAAATATTTTCGAGGCTAGTTACCAAGAATCACATTGTTTGGTTATCAACAATTTTAATATTAACAGTTAATGCATATTTCTCTTTGAAAGGCAGCACTCCCTTAAGCAAAAGAAAAATGTACATCCAACATGCTTACTGATACTTAATGTCATCAACTTGTGTTTGTGTGTTTATGTATATATATTTTTAGCCAATTTAATAAGTAAATAAATATTGTTATTTTAATTTGCATTTTTATGATTACTTATAAGATTTCATATAGAGTATTCTACATGCATATTTTTCAATTGTATCAATTTTGTGGATTTATAAATGTTTGGGTAAAATATACATAACATAAAATTTTCCATTTTAACTATTTTTAAATGTACGGTTCAGTGGCATTAACTGCATTCACATTGTTGGCAACCATCGCCACAATCTATCTCCAGAACTTTTTCATCTTCCCAAGCTGAAATTCTATACCCATTCAACAAAAACTCCCCATTTTCCCCTCCTCCCAGGCCCTGGCAACCATCTTTCTACTTTGTGTTTCTGTGAATTCGACTAATCTAGGTATCTCATTATAAATGAAGTCATGTAATATTTTTCCTTTTATTTATGGCTCATTGTATTTAGATGACTTCCAGGTTTATTCATGTTGTAATATGTATCAGTATTTTTAAAAATTTTATTATGCATATTTATTTATTTTGTTTTTGCCCACCCTTTAAGATATGGTAATGTTTTATGATTACAAACTAATTAAAAACCAACCAAATAAGAGAACAGTGTTTCTAGTTGGCTGAAGAAATCCTCGGTATAGGAAATTGTGTCTCTGAGCTTGAACTTTGTCAAGTCCAGTAGTCTTTGTACTATTATTTTTAATTAAATAATTTTAATGATAAATACAAATTGTATATATTTATGGTGTGCAATGTGATCTTTTAATATGTGTATATATTATGGAATGGCTAAATCAAGTGAAAGAATATATCCATTACCTCTCATACTTATTTATTTTGTGGTGAGAACACTTGAAATGTGTTCACTTAGCAATTTTCAGGTATAAAATACATTGTTATTAACAATAATCAACATGTTGCACAGTAAATTTCTTGAACTTATTCCTCTTTAAATCTGAAATTTTGTATCCTTTGACCAACATTTCCCCAATTCTTCTCTTACCTCCGTGCTCCTTATAACCACCATTCTCTTCTGTGCTTCCATGAGTTGAACTTTAGATTCCATGTGTAAGGGAAATCATGTAGTATTTGTCATTCTGTGTCTGCCTTATTTCATTCAGATGTCTTCCAGGTTCATTCACGTTGTTACAAATGATATGATTTCCTTCTCTTCTGAGGCAGAATGGTGTTACATTGGGTACACATATCACATTTGCTTTATCCATTCATCTGTTGATGAAGACAGGTTAATTCCATATCTTGGCTACTGTGAATAATACTTCTGTGAAGGTGGGTGTGTAGATATCTCTGGACATACTGACTATTTCCTTTGGATATATACCCAGTAGTGGGCCAGCTGAATCATATGACAGTTCTATTTATAATTTTTTAATAAACCTCTATACTGTTTTCCATGACTGTACTAATTTACATTTTCCTCAACAGTGTACAAGGGTTCTATTTTCTCTGCATCTTTACCAATACTTGCTATCTCTTGGGTTTTTTTTGTGTTTTTTTTAATAATATCCATTGTATCATGTGTGAGGGGATCTCTTAGTTGTTTAACTTGCCTTTCACTGATGATTAATGATGAGTGTTTTTTTGTGTGTTGATTGACCATTTATGTATCTTCTTTGGAGAAATGTCTAATGTCCATTTTCTTTTCTTTTTCTCTTGTTGCCTGTGCTCCTGGTTTCATATTCAAGAAATCATTGTCAAATCCAATGGCATGAAGCTGTTCTCCTATGTTTTTGCCTAAGAGTTTTGTAGTTGTGGCTCTTATTTTAACTATTTGATCCATTTGAATTAATTTTTCCATACAGTTTGAAGTAACAGCACAACTTAATTTTCTCTTATTTTCTTTCTTTTTTTTACATTTACATTTTACATCTACTTTTACTAGCAAATTTGTTGAAAATTCTGTCTATTCCTCACTGAATGGTCTTGATAACCTTGTTGAAAATCAATATATGAGTTTATTTGTCAGCTCTCCATTCTATACCATCGGTCTGTATATCTGCCATTACAGTACTACACTGTTTTGATTTGCGTAGCTTTGCAGTAAGTTTGAAATCAGGATGTGTGAGACATCCAACTTTATTTTTCTTGGAAATTACCCCATATATCATAATCCATTCATGTATATTAATAAATTATAGAATTCCTGGAGTTTTCAACTGTCTTGTAGTTTTTTAACACAGTGATTTGAACAGAGCAGAATCTTTATAAGTGGTTGCCAAATGACTAGCTAACTTATTAGTGTTCCTTCCAAATCTAATTTTAAAACTCATTATTGTTACACTTTAGTTCCACATCTCCATTTTTTTGTTATATTCTTTAACACAAATGTCTTAATCTTGTCTTTATGCTATTATTTTGAAAATACTTTCAGCTATTCTAAAAGCATTGAGTTGAGCTACATTATGAAGTAAAATTAGTAGAAAAAAAACAAAATCATCGACATCAGTAAAGTAAGGCTAATTCCTTATACTTATATTGAAAATACAATTATCTGAGGAATAAATTAAATAGATTATTTATAATAGTATTAGAAAAACTGAAAGCTAAACAAACTATAATGTTAAGTTAAAAAGTTAAAATCTGTAGCAGAGAAGAGTTAAAATACATAAGCAATAAAGAAGATAATTTTTTGCTGAGATTCAAAGAGAATTAATGAAAAGGAGCATACTGGAAGTCTGTTCTAGATGGCAGATTGCCAACGGCAGGAACTGCAGAGCTGAGCTGATACAGTCCTGGCTGTGAGTGATGTTTGTTGAGGGAGTTGAAACTGGAGGAGAAGAGTCAAAAAAGTAGAGCTTGAAGTGGTTTCAATAGTGCTTCTGTGAAAATTACATAAAATTTTATCATGCTAACAATAAGAAGTAAACCCTTCTGAGACATCCTAATATGGAGAAGAGTTATCAAAAAACATATGGCATTTTGTACATTGTATCAGAAATTAAAAATTAATCTCTGACCTTATTATATACTTAATATGTTTGAGATACAGTGTTTACAACTTTCTAAATATTTCCTTGTTAGCTAGAAAATGGTGGATGTGGACTAGAACCCAGGTCTGTCTGTCTGATTCCAAAGACACTACTGTTGGTTTCTTTTCTGTTATCTCCTTGAGCCATTTGCTGACAGTGCAACAGAGAATACAGCAAGGACTATTTGGTTTATCTTTTTTCAATATTTTTCTACTTCTAAAATAAAGTGAAACAGATTGGTCCTTTTCCTCTTAAGAGCCTACAGAGAGAACATGGAGAAATAAGAATAATGAGGCAAAATAAACATTTTACCATACTGCAAATGCTTTCAGGATGATGTGGCTGAAAAAAAAAAAAACTCCTAGTAAAACATTTTTTGTCTTTAAGACCTCATATTTTTAATATGGAACTTTTAGAGCAAGATTTCATTGTTTAGAATCTAAGAGCTAAACTTTCTTTTCAAGTCATAGTCTTTTGTCAAAAGTTATCTCTAAATATGAACGTAGATACTTTATTGTTAGAAATAAATTCAAGACTAATGATCACTCTGAGGTTTAGTACTGTAATTCTTACTGTTTGTGAGTTTCTCCTTTACAAATCAGACACTGGTTTGTCCTCTGAGGTGTGTGCAACAATTATTAAGAGCTGTCAATGTACAGGGCATTCCACTCATTTGGGAATATAAAATCTAAGAATAATTCCTGACCCTATAATTCATTTAAGAACATGACACATAAATAAATGAAATTTAAATTAATTGCTAAGCATATGATACAAAGGGTAAATGCTTTGCGTCTTAAGTGAAAAAAAAAATCAATGTAGGTTTCTTCTCTCTGATGGCTGCTGTGTATGTGTGCATATGGTGCGCATTTTGGTATGAATGATACATTCTTCTAAGGAGTTGAGTGGCTCTGTGCTTTCAATACTCACAAGGAACTGACAATTAGCACTGGGAATTCGGAAAAATACATTTCTCAGAACGTGGACATTTTTCATTGTTAAACTATGTCATTTGTATTTTTGGTTGTTTCTTCCTTAAATTAAAATGTGAAAAATATTCTTAACATTACTATCTTAGTATAGACCAGATTTTGTCAATCTGCATACCACATTAAGAAATAAGATACAAGAAACATTTTTGAAACAAGATAGCTTTGACTAGAAAATGAAAATACCTTTCTATTCAGTACTCAGATTGATTGATACTAAACTCATTTTCAAGTGGATTGTCCCACCCATGTGTTATGTAATTATTAGTCTTCCTTTACTGAATTAAGTCCCATTACAGAATTTCTCCAGGTTCTGTTCAAGCAGTATTTCTTTCTCTCCTTTATGACAGCCAAGATTGACATAGTAAAGGCCACTGCTTGATTGAAACAAATGTTAGTCAATATATAAAATCTCAATGTCAGTATAAGTAATTTCAAGAATATTTTAAAAATATGTAATTTCTCAAAGTTGAAAGTATAATAATTTATTTACTTTATGTATTCAAGTTTAGCAGATATGATTTTTTAAATAAGTTTCTACCTCATACCCTTTTCAGAATGAAGACAAGTTATAATTTGTTAGATTTTTTTTTTCTTATAATGGCTGAGCGGATTGAGCAGGTCAAAACTAAATCCTTGAGTCTATCTATGTGATTTATTTGGCGATATATTTAGAGCAATCTCATCAGACCTACTCCCACACCACTAACTAGGGTCAGTTTGGGCCAGAAATCACTTTCAACAAAAGCTTTTCTGAAAAAGTATAAATAATCTAGTATTTAAAAAGTATAAATAATAAAATAATAAAAAGTATAAATAATCTAACAAAAATTCCCAAGTGAGTTATTATGAGGAAAGATATGAACTGATGGAAAAGTACAACATGGAAGAAAAACAAAATAAGAATAAAGAAAGAGACTACGCTCTATTATCCAAGTTAGTTAAAGCAAGCAGCTACTTTCTATTTTTAGAAAAAAATGATTTTTTAAAGTAAATTCAATTTTAAATCATTTGGGCCTTTTTTTAGTGTCAGATAATTTATGTTTTTTTAAAAAAGCTTTTATTAAATACTAATAAGAGATGATATTCTAGATATAAAATTAAAATTATGTAAAACAAATTTTAAAAAATTTGTTGTCAATTATAGGCTGATGTAAAATATCCATTCATCTCTCAGAGATTTTCATCCCTGGTTTACTGTTACTGTCTCCAATACTATTCCTGTCTTAGTCCTTGAATGATTTTAACAGTCACATAGACAATCTTTCCAAAATCTTGGTCCTCAGTTCCTTCACTGCCCATCTTCGAATGATTGTTCTTTACACCCAGCATACCATGGTATTATCCAATAGTTTTTATTAACCAATTATTACATTTTCTCCATTATTCTCATCTCAAGTTTCCTACTCTTCAAACATCACCTCCTACTGTTCAAGATTCTCCCATTAATTTCCAGCTTCAACAATTGTTATTCCTTCCTGGGACCTATCAGCCATTGAACTTGGCATATTCCTCCTGTCTTTTACCCCTCTGTGTCCTAACTTCCATCCTTAGCCAGCTTGAATCTCATGGTCCATCATCATCTCTTCAATGCCAACACCTCTGTTCCTCCCATTTATGATCACCTGCAAATGTCTATAACCTAGTTCAATTTAATTGTCTAATCAGTCTATTCTTATAACTGCATAGATGAGTAAGATGGAAGTAAGCACAATCATGTTGACTGTATGTTTCTACAGAATGCTAAACAAATAATTTAGAATAGACCAAATCGTATCTCATTGACTCAAGGACATAACTTCAATGCTTCTCTGATTTGTTCTGTACCACTAATTTGCCTTCTTTAATGCATCATTCTTATTAGCATACAATATGCTCTTATATCTGTGATTTTTACCAAAAAAATTCACCATATCCCCAATTTTCCTTTTACCTCGTCCTTCTACCAAAACAAATCTTGTAAAAGTCATGTCATTCGTATTGCTAAATTAAATGAACTGTTCTCAGCTCTTCATTTACTCAACATATAAGCAACATTTTTTAAAGATAATCATTCATTTCTTGACACATTTCTTCACTTGGCTTTTAGGATCCCCACTCATTTTGTTCCCTTCTGACCACAATGGCCATCCCTTTCCATTCTTTTTTGTTGGTTTTCCTCACTTCCCCAGGACTCAGTTCTTGTTTCTCTTCTTTTTTCTAAATACGTCTATTTATTCCCTATGAGATTTTCCCTAGTATTATGATTTTAAATATCATTTATATATTGGCAGCTCCCAAACTCATATCTCTAGCCCATAGTTCTCTCCAGACTTGATTATCCAATTGCCTACTCACCATTGTCCTTTGGAGGTCTCATCTTAAACCTGCATCTTCCACAGAATCTACTAGGGGGCAAGTCTACTTTTAGTTTTCAATTACTCAGATCAGTAACACTGGCTTCATTCTTGACTTCCTTTTTCTCTCCTCTTACAACACACAGCTATTAGCAAAGTCTGTCAGGTCTACCTTCAAAATATTTGCCAGCTCTAAAAACTTCTTATTTCTACTACTATCATGCTAATTTAAGCCATCGTCATTTCTCCAGTGAATATTACAATAGCCTCCTAATTTGATTCCTTGCTTCTATGCTTGTCCACCTGGAATGTATAAAAAACAAAGCAGCCAGAATTATCAAGTCATAAATTTTATTACATAAGCATTAAGGTAAGAATAAAGGCAAGTTAAAAATAAAAGAAGATATACTGGAAAGAATATTTGTGAAACAGCACAAATTAAAGCCTACTCTTCCTAATATATTAAAGACTATTGAAGTTGAAAAGAAAAAAGTATCAACAATATGATTTTAAAATGAGCAAGGACTAGAAATAGACATTTAACAGGAAAAAAATTGAAATGCAAATGCCCAATAAGTATATAAAAAGATACTCAATATAATGCTCAAAAAGATAAATTTGAATTACATTCTATGTGGTGGCTGGTGAATGTATAGATGATGTAAGTCTTAAGAGGGGGATCTGGCAATATTTATCAAAAATGTATACATATAACCTCTCAAAGCAACCTCAACTCTTAGAATGTATTCATTTGTGGGAATATAGCTACTGAACATGCACAAAATTAAATAGAATTTTTTTTCCTTGCAACATTGTCTATAATTACAAAAATTGGAAACTGAAGTGGTCAGAAATAAGGCAAGTATAATTTAATTATGATACATCCATAGGATGGAATAGTTTGCAGCTGTATAAAGAAATGAGGGTGATCTCTGTTTACAGATAAAGAGCTCTGTAGAATATATGACTAAATGAAAATAAGCAAGGAGAAAAGGAATATATAAAATAAGCAAACATCAGTGTAAAAAGTGAGGCAGTGGGGATAGAAATATATATTTTCAAGTTTTTATATTTGCCTAAAGATAATCTTATGTGAGAGCTAATAAAAACGGTTTCTTGAAAATGCAGGTAAATCAAGTGAATGAAGACACGGATGAGTGTAAGAACCTTTAGTGTAAAACTATTATATATCATCTTTATAGATAAACCATTTCAATGCATTACCTATACAAAAAGATTTTTAAATAACCTTTTGCTCCCCTATTTGAAACCGTCCATTGACTTTTTGCTTAATTCAGAGAAAAAAAAGTCGGGCTATTGGTCTACAAGATCCTCTACATTCTCATTCTGTCTGCCATCACTCTCCTCTTGTGTTAACTTGCTCAAAATCCATTGACTTTTCGACTGCTTCCTGAAAACATCAAACATTTCCACATCAGGACCTTTGTTCTTACTGCTAGATCTCCTTTGAATACACTTACTCCAGCTATCCTGTGGCTTCTTTCTTCCTTCCTTTCCTTCTCATATCAGTTCAAATGTCACCTTATCAGTGATACACACCTTGACTATTCTAAATAAAACATTGTATAGAAAAGCACCCTCACACCTCGGTACCTCTATTCCTTTGATGTTATTTTATCATTTATTTAGCAGATATCACCATTTGATATAATGTTTATTATTTTTTTCAACCTCTCTTTTTTTTATACCCCAGATATAAGCTCCAAAGCAACTTTGTTTTATTCACTGGTGGTTTCTCAATGCCTACAACAGTGCCTTGCACATGGTAGGTGCTCAAAAAAAATTCTCAACAAATGAATTTTATGTACTTTAGTGCAATACTCGAATCTGTTCTCCTGGATTAGTTCATTTACATTCTGCCAGCACTATATAAATTCTACCCCTGTGTATGGTAATCACAGACTTCAAGGTCTTAGGAAGCGCTAGGTAGAGAGTAAACACATTGTGAATGAAGGATGCTTTTTCCTTTCCTCCTCACAGCTTGAACCCAAGGAGCCCCTTTGCTTCTTGCATGGAAGCACCATACAACCATGCAATTTTAGGAGAGAAGTGAGTAAGCATTGAGTCAGTAGAGAGCACCTAGATTAGGTCCCACGCCCAATTGTTACCTCTTAGAATACAGTCTGGCTAGCTCTCAAATATTGTATAACCATTCCTGAAAATGTAGCCTGAACGTATTTAGCCAAACCGACCTTTTTTTCTTTTCCCAACACCTCACATTATCTCAACACCACTGTCAAGAAACTCTATCAGGATTACCTATTGTAATTAATTACATCTAATGCTGATTGTTAAATCTTGAAATTGTGTACATATAATAGAGTCAAGAAAATTCTATTAAAATACATGCGTACCATGTATATAATTTAACCATACATTTAGAATATTTAATATTTGTTCTATACCTCTTGAGTGATTATGCTGCGTGCTGCATAAGAGAGGCAGGTTTTTTCCCTTTTCCTTGAGGCTCCCACTGTTAGATGATATCTTGTTTTTCTGATTTTTGCCTTAGCCTGAGTAGAGGCAGATAATCTTTTTTTTTTTCAATTGCCATTCCAAATGAAATAGTGAGAACGTTCCTTAAACCACCTCTTATCTTTAGTTCTATCTGCATAACATTGCCCAAAACTTGCTGCACCCTCTCTTATTTCAGATCCCTGTCTGCTTTAAGTGCAGACTCAAACTGTCTTTAGAAAGTGCATGTTCTGTGTAAATCCTAGGAGTTCATTCATATGAGATTGTCTTCAGTTTTCTGACAATCTTAGCTCCCCTCCAGTTTTTCCTGGGACTAGAGCCCTAATTCTTTTTTTCTACTTGCTTTGTTTTTCTTCTTCTCTTGTTCAGTCTTTGCTCTTCATTCAGGTTGGCCTTATTTTGTCAGAATTCAGGTGCTTTCTTTCTAGACTCCCCCCACTCCTATGTATTTCTCATATCTTTGCTTACCAGCAACCACATTTTTAAGCATTGCTCAAAATGGCAGAGGTCTAAGAAGTGTGACTCAGTTTGGGGCATACAATCTAAGTTACTGAATCCAGGGGAAGACAAATCTACAATACCTTCGTTTTTTGGAGCAGGAATTTTTAAATATATATAACTTTGGGGCTTTTCACTTGCTCCTTTTGCCTAAAAGACTCTTCTCTCAGGTCTTCTTTTAACTGTTAGGTCTCTGCACATATGTCACCTCCTCAGGGCAGCTTTTATTGACCACTCTCAAATTATTCTGTTTTATAGATTTCCTGCATAACACTCACCAAAATGTATAAGCATATTGCTTATCTATTTGACTTCTTCATTATTTTCTATCTTTATCACCAGAATGTCATTTCCCGGAAAACTGGAATCTTCCTTGTCTTTTTCAACATTTTCTCATAAGCCTTCAAGTCTTAGACAAACAGTAAGCACTTAAAAAACATTAAATGATTTAGTTAGGTTCCTTTTCGTCTTTCATTCGTCACTACCACAATCTAGTTATTTAAAAGAATTTGCATGTTGATCTTCTTAAAGCTTATGACATAATTTATTTAAATAATAGATATTCAATTATTCCTGCTAATTTACAAAAAAATAACCTTTTCTCCATCAATTTTTTAAAATCTATTATGTAGTAAAGGCAAATTTTGGTTATGATTTTGAAAATATTTTCTAAACTCATATCGTTTCCTATGACATCAATGGGGAAAATTTCACTTATAACTGTAGTTTACAAGAATTTTGTGTGTAATTTTTTATCTTTAAGGTATTTTATTTATTGATTTATTCAGAAATTGGGGTCTTGCTGTTTTGCTGAGGTTGGACTCTAACATACAAGCTCAAGGGATGCACCTGCTTCAGCCTCTCTAGTAGCTGAGACTTCTGGCACTCACTACTGTGCTCAGTTCCATGATATTCTTCACAATTTATTCTACGTATAAAAAGCTGCTCACTTGAAGGCTTTATTTCTCATGTAACTATTCTCCCTACTTAAATACTACAGCAGAGCTAATATGCTTCATGGAATTTCTAATTTCTAAATTCAGTACAGCCTCAATGTTTATTGTTTTCCTGCTATTTTAAAGACTCCGAAGCAGTGGTTTAAAAGAATACAAAGATGAACAAGCCACATTTACTTTGTCAAGGGAGCATCAGATCTAGTGGAAAAGGTAAAAAGTCCTCAAATAACTACACTAGAAAATGTAATGTGATAAATATTACCACAGAGCAACAAAGACCCATAAGCATCTAGAGAAAAAGACAAAAGAGCTTAACTACAGAGTGCTTAAGACATATAGAGTTGACCAAAAAAAAAAAAAAAAATAAGACAGCTCTATTTGAAAATGAGTCTTGTTACAGGTTGAATAATATCCACATGAAAAGATACATTGAAATTTTAACCCCCAGTGCCTCAGAATATGACCTTCTTTGGAAATAGAGTCTTTCCAAAGACTCTTATCCTTACAGAGGTAATTGAGTTAAAATGAGGACATTCAAGTAAGCCCCACTAGGTGTGGGCAACCTCTGTCTTTTGACTGAGTCCAAATATTACAGAAAAAGAAGGTTGCACTTAAGGATCTAGAAGGCCACATGTGGCCTTCCACAGGTTTCCCACCCCTGTGGGCGTCATCCAGTATGTCTAGTTTTCTCAAGAAAGGAGAGATTTAGACACAAAGACAACATGCACAAAGGGAAGACAATGTGAAGACACAGGGAGAAGATGTCACGTGACTTGAGTGATGCATCTACGACCAAGGGGCACCAAGGATTGCTGGCAAACGCCAGAAGATAGAAGAGACAAGGAAGGATTATTCTCTATAGCTATCAGAGAGAGCATGGCCCTGCTGACACCTTGATTTCATTCTTCCAGCCTCCAGAACTATGAGATGATAAATTTCTGTTGTTTCAAGTCACCTAATTTTTGATGCTTTGGTATGGCAGTCCTAGGAAACTGACATAAGTTCTAAATTCTACCTGATATTGTAGGAAAAGGAAAATACCAGGCAATAGTCAGTGACTTAAAAACTAACCACATTCTAATTGTATTTAGATATATCTAATGTTAAATACTATTATAGAATTTTATTTGTAGAAGTAAAAAAGTGAACAAGTCCCATTAATATCAGGATAACTTTACATGCCATTTAAAAAGAGTCTACCAGCTACACTAATATTTCTACTAGAAATAAAAATATCTATGGCATACTTACTTTTGTTTTCCCCCAAATTTGTAATATTTGCAGCACTGTATATATAGTAGGTTTGGTAAACTATTTTTTTGTTAATTAACCCATAAAAATAGCATTAATTATTATGTTCAAATGTGCAAATGCTTACCTCGACTAAATTGTATATTGTTAAAAGCAATAAAGCGCTAGGAAAATGTATATAATATTATGATTACTGACATATTTAGCATGCAGAATTTTTTTAAAAACCTCTTTAAAATAATTTAAGGTCTATAAATTTACTTTAAATATTGACCACATCCTTAAAATGGTCTTTACTTGACACAGAAATCTCTGAATAATACTTACTTGCACATGACTTTATCTTTAAGCTTATCTGTTTTTTATTAATGAAACTTGCTATTACTTAGGGGAAGAATTTGTTCTGACACGAAAAAAATAAAAAAATAATAAAAATACAAAAGCCTCAGACTCTTAGAGACAAACAGAATGCAAATCTAACTTCAAAATCATTTACAGAGAAAGCTTTTTCTATTACTAACCTGTGTTTTATATAAATCATACCTCAAAAAACTAAGTAAACTCAAAAAGAAAATATTTAGAAATGCAAAATGAGGGAATATTGATTTTTTGTTTGTTTCTCTGATAAGCAAGAGTTGAAAGCCCACACTCCACTGTCGGGATTATTTATTCTAACCTGATACCATAAGTATAATGTACATACTCTCCTCTAGGTTGGACATTTGAGAAGAATCTCTGGTAAAAGTTGACATTCTCTCCATCATTAAGTGGGACAGGCAGAATCATCTGGAAAAAAATTTTATAAAAATCCGGTTGCCTTGCAATAAGTGGTAGAGACCTTGAATCCTAGTCTCTTGGAATATCGAAATACATTGGTTCTGCCTATTTCATGTCCCTACTGATCACTTCTCAACTCCCTGTCCTCATCTTGTTTTGATTTAGTATTTCCAATAAATCCAATCATCTCCCTAACTTCTCCTCTGAATAATTCTAAAAACAACCAATTTAGCCGTCACTGATCACTGACTCTATATCTCCCCTTTTTGTATATGTTTTTTTTCTTTAAGTTCAGATTCTCTTTCCAAGAAAACCTAAGATAAAAACCAACTTTTTTTTTCTGATAACAGAGCTCCCTTTTGAATAGGTGACCCCTCTCTCCAGTCCTTAGATTCCTGGTTAAGGAGATGGAGTTAACAAATTTTTGGATCTTCTTTGTTAATTATAGATAATCCTGTAAAGTTCTACCAGAAATTATAAGATAAATAGTGACAGGAAATTGTCGGTTTGCCTAAAAATATTTTCTTCCAAAGTCCATTTTTTTCCTCTATCTCTTTAAAAAAGATATACAGTTTAATGGCTAAAAAGACTGGGAAATCTGTAAATTTTCCAGTGACTTTTGATGATATACAATGTATATAAATTAGCAGAAGAAAGAGAAAGTATGTTAGAAGAGAAACCAAGAAAAGGATGAAGGGTAAAATTTTACTAATAATATTAATATATTGCTGACAAAAGAAACAGGAGGGAGTAATTTGGATCCAAATCTCTGGAAAATTATTTAAAGAATTTATTTCACCTATTGTGACTAAGTCCAAGCCAATATAGAAACTTGCAACATCTGCTCCAATCTAAGCCATGTGAACACTTAATGTAGCAGGGAAAAAAATATTTGCATATGTAATTTACATGCTGTTTTAATCACTGCATAATGTTGTTGTTTATTTACAATGATTTTTTTTTTTCTTTGAGATCAGGGCTTACTACAGACTAATGTATGGAAGTAGAAGCTAATGTTGTCTTCCCAAAGACACACCCCACAACTCCTAAGATGTAATACTCATCTCATTCTTCAAATAGTGTCATGCATTGAGTGGGATTCAAAACACTCACTGGAGTTTGTTTAAAACAATAAAAATAAAAATTATAAAATTATAACCAACAGCCAACACAATAACCTGAGGAGTAAAAGTAATTTAAAACTACCAAACTTAATTTAAGTGTTGTTAGAAGATCTTATTGGCAAGTTGACATCCTACACAACAATTGAACAAAAGAATCCTGGTATTTTGTGTATATCTCCCAAGTTTATCTGAGATTATTAAGGTGCATAGGGAAGTAAATAGTATTTCTCATATTCTCAATTCATTAAACTTACTGTTTCATGGGTTAAATGAATAGTTTATCAATGATAAAGAGCTACTGTAGAAAAGAGAACGATCTGCTAGCCATTACTTTAGTCTATGTGCTTGATAAATGGTATTTATTAATGCTTGTAACAATCCCAGAAGGTGAATATCATTTTCATTATTATCTCTGACTTATTTTCATTTATATAAATGGTAGGACTTTAGCTAGCAGCTCAAACAAACAACAATGGCCACCTTTGTTTTAAAAAAGGAAGAAAAACAGGAGTAACCGGAGGCAGATCTTGCAGTCTGGCATTAGTTTAGTGTTCATCTAACACTATGGTTACCTTGGTACTGTTTATCCAGATACACTGGGATTGTAGAAACTTAAGGAAAAGTATTTAAATGTGTTTGACTGTAACTAGAGACAATGCTAGGTATTAGTTTTACATGAGAAAGAATCGAGGAAAGGGTAGCAGAGCAGGTCAAAAAATGAAAGCTCGCTTTGTGAATCACATAAATGAACAACAAATAGAGAAAATGGGCTTTTGTAAAATTTAAAAATATAGCTACCTTTTAGGAGAGCTTGCATGAAGTACTTCCACTTTGTGACCTCTCAAAGTCCCTTTTATCTCATATAGTCTCCGATTCCATAATGACTACCTCTGCAAATTATATTAGTAGACAGATAAGAAATAGACAGGGGAAAAGAAGGGAAATCACCTCAAATAGCGATAACAGAAGATGGAATTAAGTCATTGTTATATGGCAGTTCTGCCTTTTAAGACATCACTTTCGTAAAGCTCCTAAGAGAAAAGGGGATTTAAAAAAATGTTTCATATTAATTAAATTCCATATTGTATCAACCCATCATCCAGTGTATTATGATCATATTATGAGAAACAATTTGTCATTCAAAAACTTGCTAACAATCTCAATAGGGATGGTCTCTTAGAAACAGATCTCAGGAAGGTGAATACCAACAGGTATGTGTTGCTTGGGAACAGAAGATTTTTCATTTTCCCCCACTAGTCTGAATAGCCAGTTGATTTATTTGGGAACAAAAGCACAACATTCAATATCTTATGAAAGGCACCTACATAAAATGCTTTAAAAACTAATGATTTCTTGCTATAATTTGAAAGATGTGTTCAAATACTAAACTAGTATATAAAATCAGCCACTTTAGCAATTCATAATAGTGGACAGCTGTGAAATTTAATAGACTAGTAGGAGGCAGAAAGAAAGCAAAAATACCCAGAGGAAGGAAAATATCTTTGGGATCAAAAATTATGTGTAAATTCTCAAGGGCAGAAAATAGAAAGTATGGTATAAAGGGTATGCAGATGCATATCAATGTATATAAACAAGTGATTTGTAAGCCACATACACCCAGATAAATAACAGTTGTTATTATTTTACTAATAAGTGAGATCTTAATACAGGGAATTCACTTGAATCATTTTGAAGCTTACAAAGGTAGGGATAATGAGCAACTTATGTCTGAGGATCAAACAATGACCCCACATAACTAGGAACCCCTTAATAATTATGTCTATGTATAAAACATTTTCCAGAAAATAATATATATACATATACTAATATATATAATTATAGTTTATGACTGTGTTGCTATAAAGAGATATTAACACATGTTAAGACATTTTCATTAACCTAAAACTTCATTTTTTTCCCTCTTATTTTAAAAACCATGAAAAGATTTTTCTGAGCTGTAGTCACTGTGTGTCCACTGTGCCTAAGGGAGAAGTCAGCCCTGCCTGTCTCCATTTACTGCATATGACCTTTGGCAACACAACCCAACTTTCTATGCCTATGCTTTTTCAGCTGTAAAATGGATAATAATGGTATCTATTTCATTGGGTTTTTGAGAGAATTGAATTATATAATCCATCCTGGAAAATGAAGGGTGCACAGACTGGGGCAGAAATGAGGATTGATGAGGGTAGGTATGTATGAGAAGGGAATTTGCTACAGTTTGGGAAGGGGGAACTCAGTAGTCTCAAGGGGACTGAAATTTCTCAGCACAGTAAGCTTTGTCTCTAAATATGTCTCAGCCATTTATATCCTACCATTCTTCAAACATAGTTTCTATTAAGTAAACACAAGTTCATTTAAACAAGTCATCGACTCCATACTTTTTGTCATAGTACATTTTCTCAATCCTCAAGAAGCAAAGTTATTCTTAATGTGGGAATTTTTTTTAGTCGACAGTAAAAGAAGGCAATCATTGGTATAAATGAGATAATTTGAAGGACTAAAGAGTCAGTCTAAAAATAAAAATTTAGAATTCAAGGAGACCACAATTTTTTAGTGAAAGCCACAAATTTTTCAGCTGATATAACTGAATCTCTGAAGTTTGCATGATGCCACAAATTAGGATTATAACCCAAATCCTCTGATTTTTCCTCTTGGGGCCCCACCTCACTCCACACCAAAGGTAAAGGAGTTCTGAGACAATAAATAGTCATTCCCAATTTAAGGCTTTTAGCAGAAAGAAAGAAGGGATTTTATTAATTAAAAAATACTTACTGCACTTCTAATT
This sequence comes from Avahi laniger, assembly GCA_963575035.1. Classification (NCBI taxonomy): domain Eukaryota; kingdom Metazoa; phylum Chordata; class Mammalia; order Primates; family Indriidae; genus Avahi; species Avahi laniger. Next base: position 21,633 of record CAUYSK010100620.1, read on the forward strand.
GTTTGTTAAAATGTATGTAGTGTAGAAAAAGAAAGACGTGTTACAACCTCCAAGAGGCTTCTAGTTTAGGCCCCAGGATACACCTTCCATAAACGATTAAACTGATGTCTGAATCATTGTAAACATAGTAAGTTTTGCCAAAGAGAAGCGGTGTGCCAGGAAATCAGAAAATGGGAGCAAATAAGGCAGCCTAAGTGTTCAGAAATTGCTTCCTTGAGAAATAAATGAGTAGAATACGACCTGAATGTAGAGCTCAGGTAAAAAAACGTAAGAGAGGGTATTGCAGGTGCATGACAATGGGAAGCACTCAAGTTGGTCCAAGGGCAGAAGGAAAGTCCATGTAGCTGCAACCTGGTGAGTGAAGGGTATGGGGGCAAGACGAGCCTGGAGTGCAGAAGAGGTCAGTTCATTTAAGCATGTTTAGAACATGATAAAGATTGTGCAGTTTATTCGAAGGGCAATGGGCTGCCAATGAGTACTGAACATGATCTGAAAATGGACCAAATAACAAATGACAGTGACTTGAGGTAAGATGGTAGCAGCAGTGGAGACGTAGAGCGACAAGGAATTAAAATATCTTTTAAAGGTAAAATACAGAGGACTTGGTTTCTCAATGGAAGGGATGACGGTGAGAAGGAGCTTATCAAAGATGACCCTCATTGTCTGATGCAAGTAACTGGTGGGTCAGGTTACATTTTCTAAGATGGTTTACACTGTGCTAGGAATGAGGATTAGAAGTTTACTTTCTTCCATGTGGCTTTCTTCCTTCTAGTTCATTCTATAAACTTAGTTCAATAGGATTAGAAAATCTAAGTAAACCTAAGATGGATCTAGAAAAATAGAGATATAATCAGGTAGATTAATAATTTATAACCACACTGGCCTATATTTATTGGGAGTCTGTCACATGCCAGACCCTCTTCTAAAATAGCAGTATGAATATTATATTTACATTTACACATCTAATCTTCAATCAATACATAGTAGACACTATTTTTATTTTACAGAAGAGGAAAGTAAGAACATAGGAGTCAAGGGGTTTAAACATCATGGAAATGACAGAGCCAGATTTATGCTCATGCTCTGAACTACCACTGCTGGCCTGCCTCTCTTAAAGAACCTCCTAGTTTTGCCTTACACAAAAGGTGTGAAAGGGACTTGGGAAGCTTCCCAATGGCCCCAACCCAGTATGTTAAGAGGCTTGATAAGAATTGGGGGCTGAAATCCTGGATAACACGAAATGGTGTTACTGCCCCATTGTTCTCTTAGGAACCAGGAAGCACTGTAGTGGGTTCCTGGATGGGGTCAGTAACTGAAAGATTTGTGTTATTGGCTAAAGTTCTAATAATGAATATATTCAAGGTGAGTACTTGGAAATTATTTTTCCATCCCTTTACAACTGATTTGTCATTTAAAAGCCTTCAGATGATACAGTTTTATCACAGAAATTCTCACACATAGGCACCAGAATGAACTTGCCTTTTTATGAAAAAAGAAGATAAATTATTATTATTTTTCAAAATCTTGTGAAATCATTAATCCTGCTAAAGCTTGAAAAGTGGAGACCTATGATCTCTGTTTCTGTTGGAGATAACATGAAACATTAGCTTCCTTAGAAGAACAGTGCTATCTTAAGGTACTGAACCATTCAGTTTTATTACCACATGAATTCCATGCAATCAGTTTTTAGCATAGCAGTTTGCCAAAACACATTTCCTAGCTCATCGACAAAAATGACCCTTCAACCCAGCTAAATAATAGTATATTACATATATGTGTTATCTGCTTCTGAGTCAAGCTTTGGACACTTGAGGTAGGCAAAATTTTAGTAAGAAATGTCATTTATAAATCAGATTTTTTAAAAAAGCCAAGTACGATGTCTGTCTACAGTATCTTACATTGTTCTAACATTTGTGTGAAAGTTAAAATGAACAGAATGTTGATAGAAGAATGCACCTGTGTTCAATGTGAATCCTTTCTTGTTAACGGCTTTTAATGCAATAGCTCATCAACAATCATCAGGTACAAAACTCACTGTAAATGTACCCTACTTTCAACTTACAATTTTTTAACTTAACTTGGAGATTATGGATAAATTTATCTGACATGGAATAGCATATTTTAGAGAATGCTGATAAAAATCCTGGCGAGACCTTACTTTTCATAGAAATTTGTCTCTGAAGGACATAACCTTTTCTGTCATGATTGCAACTCTCATTGCAAAACGAGAAAATTAAATCACCTGGGAATGCTAGGAAAGACAGAAAACTTTAAACCAAATGCCACTCATAATACTAGAAAGCACAGTAAATGATGTGTTGGCTTTGATACAAGAAAACATCTATGACATTATCTATTATTAAGTCGAAAAATCTGTCAGGTATGTTTTCCTTACAATGATGGTTTTTTAACTAAGTCTGGGATTGAGCTGTTTAAATAATTATTGACACATATATATCAGTTTAAACAAACTTCTCAGCCCACCTATAAAACTTAGAACAAAAAGAGCTTCAAAGTTCTGGATCCCTTAGCTCTTTTCAGGGTGAGAAAAAGCCTGCTGTTACCTTTCATACCATTCTAACCTTAAGTCCTACCTCAGTTCACCCTGGTCAAATTGTTTCTAATCCACCCAGTTACCTGAAGGGTTTCTTTGATTACTTGCCAATTAGCAATGGCCTTTCTAAATGTAAAAGGTACCATAGGGTAGAAGAATGAAATAGATGCTATAGGAAAAAATTAATTTGAAAAAAAAATTGTCTCTTTGTCAATTACCAATACAACCTGGTGTATACCATCTAAAAATTAAAAACAAAATCCTGCTTCAAATTTAATTAAATCTAAATTACATATTAGAATTTTGGCAATAAATTGTACTGTGAATATTTTTCTATAAGAAGATGATTTTTTTTCCTCATTGATGAAATACAAAAATTACTTTCATGTGTATTTATGTCTCCTCTGCTCATGAATCCTATTTCTAAAGTGACATGTAAAAGAGCTATGATTCAAATCTATCAAAAAAGCTGATGGTTCAGCCAAATTAATCTATATTTAGAATAAGAGGGGATATGAAAAATTTTAGACTTCTACTTTAAAAAAGTTTGTTGGAAACATTCTGTGACAGCAAGCTAACTTTGTAAAATTTGAAACTTTTATACAAATAAGGATGTGGGTATGTATGTACACTTTCCTAAATGCCAGACAGCAGAGGATGTTTGAGTCTATAGGAAATCTCTATTATGTTAGAGTAATGGATATGCCTACTTAAAATGAATTTGCTATTATTATAGTGAAAATAAATTTTATTTCAAAAATAATATTTAATTTTTACTTGGCAAACTTTAGGTTATAATCCTGCCTAATCATGGAATTAACAATATACAGATCAATTGTTTTCAGTGTATAATTTTTCTGGTAAAAATTTGTGACACCATGAAATGACCTCTCTCACTTTGCAATTACCTTTTATACAATCATGAAAACAGTCTTTATCTAAAAATAATGCAGGACTTTATGAATTCTCCAAAGAGTCTCTCTTAACTCTAATACTTACGTCATACTCCCTTGAAGCACCTAACATTTCACTGTTCTTCTCAATTTTTCTTTAAGATCATAACTTTTTATTTTGGTAACTGTTCTAACTGCCAGATATTCCCATCTTAATCAATAGCTTTGCAAGTTATTAGAATAGGTCACTCTCATCTACTTCATGAAATCTGTGACTTTTGAAATATTTGCAATCTTACTTTACAGCCTTGTTGCTCTGTAATTGTATAGCATTGACAAAGTTCAAAACCAAAATCAGTGAGAGAGCTACAAGTGTTCAGGCAATAAATGATATTGTTCATGAGAAACTATGATTGAATGGAAACAAATGTGATTTATAAGTTATCATTTATTTAATAAACTTGTCCATATTATGATGGAATTTGAGACTCTAATTCAGGGGTCACCAAACTTATCTTCAAAACAGTAAGTATTTTAGGTCTCTGTTTTTATTGCTGAACTCAGTCATTGTAGCATGAAAGCAGTCATAGTCAGTGTACGAAAGAACGAGCATGGCTGTGCTCAAATAAAACTTTATGTGCAAAACAAGGTGGTGGGCTAGCTTGAGCCTAAAAGCCCTAGTTCTATGCTCTCTTTTTAAATTTATTAAATAAGCAGATTATAAGGACTCCCCATAATAAAATATTTCTCCCAGAAAATGAATAATGGAAAAAAGTCTTTATCTATAATGCTACCCAAATCTACATACTTTTGAAATTGAATATCATTTGCATGCATTTATTAAAGCAATCTCTCTAAAAATATTTATTAAACATCTTCTAAATTCTTTTTTTCTCTCCCTTATTGTAGGACATTAAAATATATGGAGAATTTCTTTCAATAAAAATCTGAAGATTTATGTATTTCCCAGGTTTGCAAGTTTTTGACCCTCCCATTGTCCTTATTACAGATTAAGAACCCAGGTAACCCAATCATAATCACATTGGTAAGAAAATAAGTATGAAGAAAGTGGAAAGAATATGACTTGAGGACTCAGAGGAAAAAGCAAATTAAGTTTACTTGAATCAATTCTGTAGAATGATTTGCCCTTTATGAAATTCCTCCATTAAGATATTGCAATTGGTAATTTTTCTATGGTACAAGCTTAAATTCTAAATAAAACAATGGCCTATATCTTGATCAGTTGTTGATATTGATTCTAGGATAACAGAAGTCTCAGCACTTGGACGTGTCCAACCACATAGCTTGCCCATCAAACCAGATATTGGCTGGTGCTGCTTAAAGCCTAATTAAAGCATAGTTTCTCTACCAATTTAGACTGACATTCTTCACATTCAAGAACTCATCTTTTCATTTCATCTATAACTTACATGAACCACAGATTAGGAGGCATAACACTGACAAATGGAGATAATCAACTGTTATCAAATCATATAATTCATTAAGAACAGAATATTGATTTCTACATTTTATGTTTTACACAAATTGTATTTCTAAAACAACAGAAATAACGATAAAAAACAGATAAAACTTATAGCACTTATAATGTGGTAGATTGTGCTATAAGAGATAGATATGAGTATAGATATATAAAAATAAATGTAGACAACTATAACTATTAATATATTTATCAATCTATATATGTATACATGCATTTATACAAACATATATACATATATAATATTTTAAAACTATTTAAATCTTCACAATAGCTCTTAAGAAAGATATTATTACTTTATACAATTATAGATGTGGAAACTCAGTCACTCAGTATTGGTTTATCTTTAGTCACAGAGCCAATAATCGGCAGATCCAGGATTAGAACTCAAGCAGTCTATCTTCAGAATCCATGCTATTACTACTACACTTTTTCACAATTTTATTGGTTTAAGCATCCCTTTTACTTCACAGACTCTGATTCCATTAAATATGTAATTTTCAAAGGCAATACTCAACATATGCCTAAACTAGATCATACAGTTTTTTAAAAGTTCATAAAAAAGTCCTTCCATATATATTAAAAATTATAATGAGGCAAATCTTCTGGAAAGAGTCTATTGTTTAGATGTCTGTATTCTAGACGTGACTTTAAGATTCTTTTCAATTTATCCCAACTTCTAGCAGAACTCTTCACAATACATTTTAAAAATTAAAATAACTTAAATAAATCAGCAAATTAGTTATCAGCATGAAATCCTAACCTATTATCCCCTTACATTTGGCTTCATCAATGACAAATATGAGAACAAGAGTCTGTATATAACATTTTTTTCAAACAAATGGTAATAAATGTTTTAGAGTCAAAATACATTTCAAACCCATCATCACTGACTCCTTTCACTTAAACTGGTAAATTCGCATAAACAAAACAACACTCTCCTCTATGTTTTCCAATTAATAGGGTTTTAATATGTTTAGAAAATGTCCGGTTGAATTTAGTGAAACAGCCAATTATGAACCAGGTGTTTCAATTGTATAAATAGCCAAAATGTGGACTGCATTAATTATGGCAAGTCTTTATCTCAGCTCCAAACCATCAAACTAAAAATGGAATAAAGAGTATTGCATATTTCCCCAACTTATATGTAGATTGTGTTTTAATATCTCATTACATTTTTAAAGGATAGAATAAAATCTCTAAGGCATGTAGAGCTCCTTGGTAATTATAAATACAAGGTGGTATTAATAACAAACTTTTATTTCCATTCATTTTTCTCATTAATTCATTTTTTTTTAAATTTGTATATTGCAATGGGATTTTTTTTTCCTTCCCTTGTTACAGATGTTTGGATTCTCTAATCCCCTGAGGTATCAGGGGCCTGCATATCCCATCTGCACTGATAAACATATCTGATGATTAGAATTTCATACAAAGCAAAATACTAATACATCATTAAGCCTACAAAATATTTAGTCCTCCATATGTTGTTTGTGCTTCAGATTTCTCAAACATTTTGCTATAAAATAAAATGCAGAATAAATAATAGATACAAAAGTAAAGAGTATTTAGATTTTTTAACTTCATTGTTTTACATTCTATTTGCATAAAGTATGCAGTTTAACTCTCTGTTTTCCTCATTCCCTTGACATGAACTCTGAATATTCAGTGTATGAAGTTTGCAGAAGATACTGGTTTTAATAATACATTTAGCATTAAATTGAGTTTAATTTAAGATGGGTGGGAAAAGCTCATTAGAAGTTTCCTGATTGGGCATTAATTGCCAGTCATCTTGCACAAAGTAAACTCTGTATTTTTCAAAGTCTACACAATGGAATAAGGATTCTGTTTTTGCTACAGAGCTTAAATGTAACTTCATGTTGCACTGCACCATTTAAGAAATAAATCAATTAAGAAATACTTATACACATTGTATTGCATATAATAAGCCAGAGGAAAAAAGTCCAAAATAAAGTAATAGGAGGAAAACTACATCAACTGTGTAAAACGGAGCAAAAATCAACTCTCACATTTGGACTCTCTGGTAATTAACAGTAGGTAATGTTAATTTTTTTTTTCAACTTTGACATTAAAGCCATTTGCTGTCCTTTTTTACTAGCTTTCTTGACCTTACATAAGTTCTACTCATCCCTTTTCTTTCCTGCGTTCATTTCATCTAGGATTACTTCAATTCAGAAATAGAATAGTAAATACCAAAGAGGCTATACAAGTCGGTCTCCCCTAGTGAAAATATGTGAAAGACACAATATTTCACCCAATGAACAAAATCACAATCAAAGAGCTGAATCCAGCAAAGCTTGAGATCTGAATATTTTTGTTTCAAAGGTAAACATAAATATGACCCTGGAGATTAAACAATTTAATATTTTTCTTATTTAATGAAGTCTAGGGGACTTCTGAGTACAAACACCCTTGAAGCATATTTTTCATAAAACCAAATTAACCAAAAATGGGAATGACCTTCAGGTCAGTCAGACCATCCCCTGGAAACCATAGAGGGCAGTTGCCTAGAATAAATACACCAGTGTTTTGTCCCCTCGAGTGTTAGAGTTCCCTAGTGTTAGGCCAGTTTCTGACCTTTTATTTACAGTGTTATTTATTATTCATATTTTATTAAATATTTAAAATGCCATCTATTGTATCTGAAGACTATTATGAGAAGAAAAGGTCCTCATTCTTCAGATCCAGCTAGGTAATATCCTGGACTTGGCATTAATTATCTGGGACTTCCTTTCAATCTCCTGAAGCTTCGTGCTTGTATTTAACAGAGGGCAGTTGCAAATCCTTTTGGCAGAAACCAAACATGGTCACGAAAACGACAAGACTAAGAAATTAGTTCTCTCTTGACCACTTCATTCATAAATATATCCATCATTTCTTTCACTTCTTTCACCTCAAGTATTGCAATTACCTACTAACTTTTCTTTCCTCTTCCAATAACTCCCTAATCTAATTGCTTGGATTCTCCACTGATAACCAATATTAACAAAGACATACAACAGAGACAAGGAAGCCATTTGGTAAAAATAAAATAAATGAATAAATGAAAGTATGACCCTTTCTTGGGGGGGTGGTAGGTACCTCTATGGCTATTACTTATATGGAATTTATTAAATCAGTAGAGGCTCCTCTCTCTTTATCCCCCCACCCCCTTCCCTCCCTTTCTCCTTCTTCCATGGGGTGGAAGTTAAAAGGTGAAAGGAAGAGAAATGTTATTCTGATAATTTAACTGCTTTCCTCCTCAGTCTAGTGTCTAGTTCTTCCTGGGGACCTCTATATTCTCACATTAAAAGAAATGAGAAAAACGTACAAACTTTATCTTTGAATAGGTTAAACCTAGGCCTGTGTAAAAACATTTTGTAAGAAAAGATACATAGCATTTGAGTTAACAGTGGAATGACAACCAAAAAGGAAACCAAATACAAACCAACCAGAAAACAAATCATTTTTCTGTGATGTTAAAAATCAATGCATTCTAGCTGCAGAGAAATAGAGGTGTCTGGATGATATTTGTGATGGGGATGAGCTGTTCCTGGCCATGCAGAAGCAGTCCAGAAGCAAGGCTGACAACTGGTCAGATAAGGGAACACGGCGTAGATCTAAACCTATGTTTGGTATGAACATCTTGAAATACACACTTAAATGCATTTAAATGTATCCTGAAATGTATTCTTATTTTAACTCTTTGCAAAAAAAAATTATTTAAAATGATAGTCTCACCTTATTTACATTTTAGGTTTTGAGGAAAAGGGCCTATGTGGGGAAATAGCATTGCCACCATAGCAAATGCTGTGACCAGTGGGAGGAGCAAGCTCACAGAGGTCGTTAGGAGCAGGACCTATGAGGGGTAGACCAGAGTGTGGAAGCAGATAAGATAGTCAGCTAGCATATGTGACCTTGAAAAAAACTTGAACAAAGAATAATCTCCCACTACACTCACCTCCACCTCCTCAAAAAAATTTTAAAAAAGTTAAGGCAAAGTCAGGCCATCATGATTTGGATTATTCTAAGTCTCATTCTGTCCGCTGCTCTGATTGTTAATTTTCATTCTCAAATCCTTTTCTATATACCTCCCCAATTTTTTTTTCATTTATTTTCCTACTTCTTTTCTTCCTTACTCCACATCCCTCAACAACTTCAAAGGATCCTGACATCAATTTTCATTTCTTAACATCTAATTTCTATTGAGTCAGAAAATAAATCAGACTTCCTAGGATTAAATCTTAGATCTGCCAGTTATTATTTGTGTGACCTTGGAGAAATGAACACATCTGAAACTTGGATTCCTCATATATAATATGGAAATAAAAATTAGGACATACATAGATGTTTTTGATGAGTAAATGAGGTTATTTGGGTAAAGCACTTGGCAGAGTGCCTGGCATACAGCATATCAATATTAGCTGCAATTATTATTAATTATAATTAGTCAGATGATTCTAAGTATGTATCTCCAACCACGGTATTTATACTCATCCCCAGCCTTTATTTCCAGCTCCTTGCTGATTATGTCTTACTATCACTGCATATTCAACATTTGTTAAACTAAACTCATCCTTTTTTAACTTTTCAAACTAAGCTCCTTTATGCTAATATCGAATTTTCTCTATGTATTGATCTAGTTAGTTAGTAAATTCTCTATCTACTGTTGATATATCCTGAACATTCCTTCCCATCTGTCCATTCCCAAAGCCACCCTCCAGTGGAAATGCCCAATGTTAGCCTCAATTATTGTAATTATCTACTAGCTTTTTGTCCAACTTCCAATAACTCCCTAGTCTAATCACATGGAATGCTGGAGAGGAATCAATGTTAAAAAATCACAGATCTTAATCTACAGACCCTCCAAATTTATAGTGGTTCTATAATTAAGTCCCTTTACAAATTTAGGGCTAATCTTGACTTCTGGCTTTTTCTACTCTTATACAAATCTTTAAGCACTAGTAAAATATATTTCAAATCTTCTCATTCCACATATTTCTCTTATTCTTGCTTTCTGAAATGCATTCATCATTACATTTCTGGGTAAAAATTGCACATGTCCTTCAAGGGCCATCTTGAATACAATCTCATTTATAAAGCTCTTCTTAACTGTGATATTGCCTTGACTAAGCCTTTCTAGCATTTGATTTGTATATTTCATCTGCTACTTCTCTATAACATGAAAAGTAATATGTATTTACTGCTCCTACTACCTTACTAGGTTTAAAGATCCTTGGGGAAGGTTTATAAGCATAACTGAGCTTTACATTTACTTTGTAACCTGCAAAATGTGCCTGATTGACAGACAGATGTATAATTAATTTAATGATGCTTGGTCATTTAAAAAAGTACCATAAAAATAATTTTTCATAGCATCCAGTTAAAGTTATTACTGAGTGAGCAGAAAATATTTATTAGTGAATTTCATTATGGATACAAGCTCCAGGTAGCAATGCAGCCAAAATCTCATTAATTTTTATTTCTTAAACAAAGAATTATTTAGGCCAAAAGGGACTTTTATGTATCTTAAAAATATACATACATACATTCATATTATGATTATAGAGTTTACAAATTAAAACCCAATGAAAGGGGCCAATACTGGACTACATGACTAGGACTACATGCACTAGGACAAATGACCCCTGAATCTCTACATCCTTTGGGTCCTGCCGACATCTTTTCACATTCAATCAGGGGACTGCAGCATTGTAATACTAGCTAGGGCCATTAGTGTGGTTGTGTCACCAGCACCCACGCCCAAACAATAGCCTATACTCCAAGGAACAAGCAGCCCAGCACATCAGGAAGAATGCTCCCTTGGACATAGGGAGCTGAAGCATGTGCTACCCAGAGCCTGGGAACTGCCTTCCCCGAGCCCCCACCACTGACAGCGATCCTTACTCTTCCAGCGATGGGGCCATCACAAACTTGTGTGTGCTGCCTGGGGGCCCAGGAACGAGCCTGACACTGCTGGCACTCACACATATCACCCAGGAACCAACAGACCTGTGTTCCAGTCTGCTTAGCCTGCTACCATTGACAGCAAAGTACCTCAACTGGTGGCCCAAAGACCAGTCCACCCAGCCCACCAATCCTGCTCCCAATACAATTGGTGCCCATGTGTACTACCAGGGGTCCTGAGGTCCAGTCTAACTGGCCTCTGTCATAACCCACACACACCACCCACGGATCTGAGAACTGGCTCACCAGGGGCCTGCTACCAGCTAATGCCTGCACATGCCACACATGTTCCTGAGAAATAGGCCCAACCAGTGCCCCATCCCCCAGAAATGCCTCAGCCACATCATCTACAGATAACTGCAGCTAACCCACTGAGGAACTCATTAACACTTCTGACATTGATTACAGCCAAATAAATCATACGGAGACTACACTGCTGTGCCCACATAGACCCAAAGCCAAAGTACCCTATCTAACTGACATAGACACATCTATACAAAGAAGTCTTTCCCTATGGAAGCTACTCCATAAAAATTGGAAGAAGTGACTGATACATCAGATGCACAGATATCAATGTAAAGATGCAAGAAACATGAATAAGTGAGAAAAGATGATACTTCCAAAGGAAGATAATCTCCAGCAACAGATCCCAAAGAAAAGAAAATATATAAAATTCCTGAAAAGGAACTCAAAATAATAATTTTTTTTAAGGAAACTCAACAAGATACAAGAGTACACAGCTAAATAATACAAAGAAATCAGAAAACAAATAAATTTATAGTTTGAATGAGCAATTCAACCAAGAGTTATATATCATAAATAAGAACTAAACAGAAATTCTGCAAATGAAGAACTCAATAAATGAAATAAAGAACACAATTGAGAGCTTAAACAATAGACTAGATTAAGCAGCAGAAAGAATTTCTGAACTTGAAGATAGGTCTTTTGAAATAACCCAGTCAGATAAAAAGAATAAAGAAAATTTATTCGTATATATTGTTTAAAAAATGAAGAAAGCTCATATGACATATGAGATACCATCAAACATTTTGGAAGTTCCAGAAGGAGACAATATAGGAAAAGGTATAGAAATATTACTTAATGAAATAATAACTGAAAAATTCCCAAGTCTTGCAAGAGATATGGACATCCAGATACAGGAAGCTCAAAAGATCCCCAAATAGATTCAACCCAAAAATGTTCTTCCAAGTCACATAATGGTTAAATTGCCAAAAGTCAAAGACAATAAGAAAGTTCTGAAACAGCAAGAGAAAGCATCAAGTCACATTCAAGGGAAGCTCCATCAGACTAATAGTAGATACCTTAACATAAACCTTACAGGTTATGAGAGAATGGGATAATATACTCAAAGTGCTGAAAGAAGAAAACCTGCCAGCAAATAATACCACACTCAGCAAAGCTATCTTTCAGAAAGGAAGGAGAAACAAAATAGACAAGCAAAAACTGAAGGAATACATAACCACTAGATAGGCCCTAGAAGAAATGCTTAAAGGACTCCTACATCTAAAAGCAAAAGGATAACATCTACCATCATGAAAACACACAAAAGTATAAAATTCATTGGTAGAACAAATATACAAATGAGAAAGAAAATGAATCAAACGTTTTCACTACACAAAACCACCAAATTGCAAAGATGAACGATAAACGAAGAAGAAAAAAAATACATGCAAGACAATCAGAAACCAATTAGCAAAATTACAGAAGTCCTCACCTATCAGTAACAATTTTGAATGTAAATGGTTTCAATTCCCCAGTTAAAAAATATAAATTGGCTTAATGGTTTAAAAACAAAAAAGACTCAACTATATGCTATCTACAAGAAATTCACTTCACCTGTAAAGACACACATCAACTAAAAGTGAAGGAATGAAAAAACATTCCATGTAAATGGAACCCAAGGACATGCAGGAATAGGCCTGTATATATAAGGCCACACAGATGTTAAGTCAAAAACATAAAAAGGGACAAAAGAAGTCATTACATAATGATGAAGGGATGAATTCAGCAAGAAAATATAACAATTGGAAATAAATATTCAACCAACAATAGATCACCCACATATATAAAGAAAATATTATTAGGGCTAAAGAAAGAGTCAAATTTTCCTACTTGAAGATGACATAATCTTATATAGAGAAAAAGCTAAAGACTCCACCATAAAATTCTTAGAACAAATAAACAAATTTAGTAAAGCTACAGGATACAAAATCAACATAAAAAAACTTCACTGTTTCTATACAAAAATAATAAACTAGCTGAAGAAGAAATCAAAAAAGCAATCCCATTTACAACAGTTACCAAAAAGAACGCAGAGTATTAAATTTAACAAAGGAAGTAAAAGACCTCTATGAGGAAAACTCCAAAACACTGATGAAAGAAATTGAGGAGAGCACCACATAATGGAACGACATCCATGCTAATGGATTGGAAAAAACAATATTTTTAAAATCACCAGTCTACTCGAAGCAATGTTCAGATTCAATGCAATTCCTTGAATTGAATAAAAATACCCATGATGTTCTTCACAAAAATAAAAAAAAATCTAAAATTGATATGGAACCACAAAAGATCCAGAAGAGGCAAAATGATATTGATCTTAAAAAATTAAAAATTGTAAAAACTTAAAAAATAAACCCACAGAGCTAGAGGCATCACACTACCTATTTTAAATATACTACAAAGCAACAGTAACAAAAACAACATGGTACTGGTGTAAAGATAGACACATAAACCAATGGAACAAAACAGAGAACTCAGAAATAAATTCACATATTTATAGCCAACTGATTTGCAATAAAGACACCAAGAATATAGATTGAAGAAAGGGTACCCTACTAAGTGAACTGTGCTGGGAAAACCGGATATTCACATGCAGAAGAATGAAACTAGATCCTGATCTCTCACCATGTACTTAAATAAATTAAAATGGATTAATGATTTAAATGTAATATCAGAAAATATAAAACTACTAGCAAAAAACATAGGAAAAATAGGCAAAGGTTTTATGGGTAAGACTTGAAAAGCATAGGGAGCAAAAACAAATTAGACAAATGGACTGCATCAAACTAAAAAGCTTCTGTAAAGCAAAGGTAGCAATAGGTATATTTAAGAGACAACATGCTGAATGGGAGAAACTATTCATCAGCTATTGAAAACTATTCATCTGACAAAGGAGTAATATTCAGAATATATAAAGTATTCCAATAACTCGATAGCAAAATAACCTCAAGTAATTTGATTAAAAAATTGGCAAAGGATCTGAATAGATTTTCTCAAAAAATAGCCAAGTATATGAAAAAATATTCAACATCACTAATTATCAGGAAAATGCAAATTAAAACTACAATGAAATACCATCTTACCCAGTGAGAATGGCTATCATCAAAAAGACAAAAAAAAAAAAGCTAGTGAGAATGGGAGAAAAGGAAATTCTAACACAGTGTTTGTTAGAAAGTAAGTTAGTATACTTATTATGAAAAATAGTATGGAGGTTTCTCAAAAAACTAAAAATAGCCCCACCATATGATCCAGCCATTCCACTACTTTATATTTATCCAACAGAAAGGAAATCAGTATATTTGAAGAGATACCTGCACCACCCCATATATATATATATATACATATATATATACCTGCACCACCCCATATATATTTCAGCTTGATTCACAATAGCCAAGATATGGAATGTACCCAAATGTCCACTGACAAATGGATAAAGAAAATGTAGTGTGCATACACAATGGAATATTATTCAGCCATGAAAAAGAATAAAATCTTGTCATTCACAGCAATATGGATGACCAGGAAGACAATACTTTAAGTGATATAAGTCAAGCACAGTAAGATAAAATACCACATGTTCTCTTACTTATATGTGGGAGCTAAAAAAATTTGAGCTCATAGATAAAGGGTAGAATTGTGGTTATTAGGGTCTGGGAAGGATAGTGAAGACAGAAGGATAGGGAGAAGTCAGTTAATGAATACAAAGTTATAGCTTGATGAGAAGTATAAGTTCTATTGTTCTGTAGCACTGTAGGGTGACTGTGTTTAACAATAATTTAGTGTATACTTTCAAAAGCTAAAAGAGAGGATTTTGAAAGTTCACAGCACAAAGAAATAACAAATGTTCAAGGTGATGGGTATGCTAAATACTCTGATTTAGTTACTATGCATTGTATATATATGTATAGAATTATCACTACTATCAGTCTGTCTGTATCCCATAAATATGTACAATTATTACATGTTAACTAAAAATAAAATAAAAATATACTCAGTGGCAGAAATTTTGAATCTGGAATGCCCATACAACCTCCTTCCAGATCTCATTTTCCCAACTATAAAATATGGGAAAAATACAAAAGTAAGACTGAACTGAAGGTCTCACAAAATGAAAAGTAAAATTCTGAAGAAGAGTGGGCACTTTGAAAAAGGATTATCATGGAGTGAGTTACTCATTTTACAGCTTTAATCCTGAGGGCAGCTCACTCCTGAACAAGAACTGGCTTGGAGGAACCTCAAAGCAGCCTACCTAAGAACAAATTAGCTGAACTTGCATTTGACTTGCTCTCTTAGAGACAGAGTTTGCAGTTTATGTCCAACCAACTTAACTGCCTGTCAAAACCAACCAATCAAACATAAATCAACATTTTCCAGAGAAATATATCTAAATGTAGAATCTTTACAAAATGCAATTAACATATCTAAGGTATAATACTAAATTATGTTATATGCAAATTACAAGAAAAATATTCACAATTATTGAGCAAAAGACAATCATTAAGACCAACCTTGATATAACCCAGATATTAGAATCATAACTATATTCAAAAATTTTAAAGGATAATATGTTTGCAATGAATAAAATATTAGAACATTTCAACAAAGAAAAAATTATGAAAAATGGAAATTCTAAAATGTTAGAAATTCAAAAATTACTGGGTATGTTTAATAGCATAATGAAAGTAGTAGAAGAAAAGCCAATGAATGTATAGATAAAATACCTAGGAATATATTTAACAAAGGAGGTAAAAGAACTCTACAGGGAGAACTACAAAACACTAAGGAAGAAAACAGCAGAGAGGGTAAAGGTGTAGAAGACCATACAATGCTCATGAGTCGGCACAATCAACACTGTTAAAATGTCTATACTGCCCAAAATGATCTACAGACTCAATGCAATCCCTATTAAAATATCAACATCATTTTATTGCAGATTTAGACAAAATAATTCTACACTTCGTATGGAACCAGAGAAGAACCCATATAGCAATATCAGTCTTAAGCAAAAAGAACAAACTGGGAAGCATCAATTTACCAGACTTCAAGCTTTATTACAAGGCTACAGTAACTAAACGGCATGGTACTGGCACAAGAACAGAGACATAGACCACTGGAACAGAACTGAGAACCCAGATATAAAACCATCCTCATATAGCCATCTAATTTTTGACAAAGCAGAAAAAAACATACACTGGGAAAAAGAATCCATATTCAATAAATCGTGCTGGGAAAACTGGATAGACACATACTGAAGACTGAAATAGGATCCGCACCTGTCACCTCTCACCTCTCATAAAAATCAACTTATGGTGGGCAACAGACTTAAACCTAAGGCAGGAAACTATATGAATTCTAGAAGAAAATGTTGGAAAAACTCTTACAGACATTGTCCTAGGCAAAGAATTTATGAAGAAGGCCCCAAAGGCAATCATAGCAACAACAAAAATAAATAAATAGGAGCTGATCAAATTAAAAAGCTTCTGCACAGCCAAGGAAACTATCACAAGAGCAAACAGGCAACTTACAGAATGGGAGAAAATATTCACAGTTTCATATCCGAGAAAGGGCTGATAACTAGAATATATAGAGAACTCAGGAAAATCACCAAGAAAAAATCAAACAACCCTATCAAAAAGTGGGCAAAGGACATGAACATAAACTTTTCAAAAGAAGATAGAATAATGGTCAAGAAACGTATGAGAAAATGCTCAACATCTCTCATCATCAGGGAAATGCACATCAAAACCATAATGAGATATCACTTATCTCCAGTGAGAATGGTCTTTATCAAAAAGTCCCAAAACAATAAATGCTGACATTGATGCAGAGAGATAGGAACACTCATACACTGCTGGTGGGACTGCAAACTAGTACAACCTCTGTGGAAAGTAATACGGAGTTACATCAAACGGCTAAAAGTAGAATACCATTTGATCCATCAATCCCATCACTGGGCATCTACCCAGAAGAACAAAAGACATTCTATAAAAAAGACATCTGAAATATAATGTTTATAGCAGCACAATTCATAATTTCAAAGATGTGGAAACAACCCAAGTGCCCATCAATACATGAGTGGATTAATAAAATGTGGTATATGTATACCATGGAATTCTACTCAGCCACAAAAAACAATGGTGATCTAACACCATCTTGTATTATCCTCGATAGAGCTGGAACCCATTCTACCAAGTGAAGTATCCCAAGAATGGAAAAACAAGCACCACATGTACTCACCATCAAATTGGTATTAACTGATCAACACTTAAGTGCACATATAGTAACAACATTCATCAGGTGTAGGGCAGGTGGGAGGGTGAAGGGGATGGGTATATTCACACCTAATGGGTGCAGTGCAGATTTTCGGGGGGCATAGACACATTTGAAGCTCTGACTTGGGCGGGACAAAGGCAATATATACAACCTAAACATTTGTACCCCCGTAATATGCTAAAATAAAATAATTTAAAAAAAAGAAAAAGAAAACTTAAAAACATAACACAAAATTAAACAGAAAATATTATGTATCATTTTCTAATGAAAACAATTAAAATTGTATATATAAAACTACACATATATACATATACACACATCTATTTAAAGTTTTACAAAGAAAATTCCAGCCTATATGGTTTTACTTTTGAATTTTGCCCAACTTTCAAGGTAAAAATAAAGTCAATTTTACCAATATCTTTCTTAAAATTGAGGAAGAACACTTTCAACCTTGTCCTATTAGGTTAGTATAATTCTAATACCAAAACCTGCCAAATCTACTACCAAACAACAAAATTATAGACATATAATTCTCATGAATGTAGATGAGAAATTCATTTCATATTACCAAAATAATCAAATTTAGCAATATATACTGGGATAATTCAGTTAGACCTAGTAGAAATTATCAGGAAGACAAAGCTAGTTTTAATTTTGAAAACCAACGTAACTTACAATATGAACAGAATAAAGAGTTAACAAAATACATGAATGATAGGTGCAGAAAACATATTAACAAAAATCAATGACAATTTATGTTTAACAAAAAAATTGAAATACACTTATCAGCCAGCTCATAATAAAAGGAAATTTTCTCAATTCCTTAATCCAGTGAAGAGCATTTATTAAAAATATACATATTTATTTATATATATTTTTATATGTATTTTTAAACTATAGCTATTCAGACATTAAAAATAAAACAAAAAACCAGTGAACTCTGTCTTTTGTGACAACATGGATCAACCAAGAGGACATTATGTTAAGTGAAATCACCTAGATACTGAGAGACAAATTCTGTATGATTTCATTTATATGTAGAATCTACAACAGTTAAATTCACAGAAGTAGAGCATAAAATAGTGGTTACCAGAGACTGGAGACAGGGTTGAAGGGAAAAGGGGAGAAGTTGATCAGTGGATATAAAGTTGTAGTTAGATAGGAGGAATAAGGTCTGCTGTTCCATTGCATAGTAGAGTAAGTTAATAATATTAATATTTATATTGTATATTTCAAAATAGCTAGAGGATTTTTAATGCTCTTACCACAAAGAAATGATAAATGTCTGAAGTGATGAATATGCTAATTACCCTGATTTGATCCTTACAAAATGTGTACATATATCAGAACATCACATTGTACCCCATAAATATGTACAATCATTATTTGTCATTAAAAATAATATAAAACTTAAAAGCTATAGGTAACATTCCTATAGTCAGAAACAAAGCAAGAATGTCCATTATCACAAATTCTGTCAATATTATCCAGGAAATCCTATTAAAATAATGCATTAAAAGAAATAAAAGTCATAAAGATTACAAGAATGAAATAAACTATTTGATGATGAAAAATAAATGTTTACATAGTAAATCCTAAGGAATAGACAAAACAATGACTAAAATTAATATCATCTTAGGATCCAAGATTGATATAAAAGTCAATTATATTCTAATATGTGAGCAAGAAATTATTTGAAAATAAAATTGCAAAGATTTCTTTTATAAGCATTCCCAAAAATATAAAATATTTAGTTATAAATTGAAACCTATTCCCCGAAGATTACAAAAACTAAAGAAAACCTGAATGAATGAAGAAATACATAATACTCATGGATTAGAAAATGCAATATTGCCAAGATGTAATGCTCCTCCAATTGATCCAAGTTCAAGACAATTCCAATCAGGATTCCAAATGACTATACTGTAAAACTTTACATTCTGTTTCTTAAATTTATATTGCATTGCAAATAACTAGAATATCTAAAACAATATTGAAGTATAATAATAATTTGTGAAGACTTAGACTATCCTACATTAAGACTAACTATATAGCTGTCATAATCAAAACAGTGCAGTACTATAATAAATGTTGCTGAATAGATCAATGGAGAAAAGAAAGCCCAGAAATTGTTGCACACAGGCCCATTTGATTTTTTTTTTTACAAAAGTGCTAAATCATTACAATAAGAAAAAGAAATCTTTTCAATAAACGGTGCTAGATTAATGAAATAGTCACATGAAAAAGAAATGTCCATCTCTACATTATATGATACATAAAATAATTCAAAATTCATCATTGATCTAATTTAAGCTAAAACCATAAAGCTTTTAAAGAAAACCATAGGAAAATATCTTCACAACTTGGTAGCAGTCAAAGGTTTTTGTACAAGTCATAAAAGTCAGAGATATAAGATATAAGATATAATTTGACTTTACCAAATTAAAAACCTCTGCTTCTCAAAAGATATTGTTAGGAAAATGACATGTTTATGCCATAATATTCTGAAAAAAAAAAAAAGAAAAGAAAAAAAGGCTGACACAGAGAATGGAAAGAAAATCACACACACACACACACACACACA
Source organism: Avahi laniger (assembly GCA_963575035.1). Taxonomy (NCBI): domain Eukaryota; kingdom Metazoa; phylum Chordata; class Mammalia; order Primates; family Indriidae; genus Avahi; species Avahi laniger. Next base: position 41,708 of record CAUYSK010100620.1, read on the forward strand.
CACACACACACACACACACAAAAGAAAGTAAGTAAGCTTTAGATTTTGAAAACTTTTATTCAAGTCATCATTTAGTCTGTCAGTCAGTCAGTCAACCTATGAAAAAGAACACTTACAACACAATAATAAAAGCACATCCCTCACCCCCAAAATAAACAAAATATTTTTTAAAAATTCCTTGCAAGGGAGGATACATGAATGGCCAATAAGGGCATGAAAAGGAGTTTGACATTATCAGTCATCAGCAAAATGCCAGTGAAAATAAGAAAGATATACAAGCTCATGTCCATCAGAATGGCTAAAACTAAAAAGACCCATACAACAAATGTGACAAAAAAATAAAACAACTAGCACTCTCATATTTTGTTAATAGGAATGTAAAATGAAATTCCTAAGTTTTTACCCAAGAAAAATTAATAAAAGTATGTTCACAAAAAGAAACTGTACAATAATGTTCACAGTAGGTTTATCCCTGATAGCCAAATACTGCAGATATCCCAGGTATACATTAACTGGTAAATAGATTTAAAAAATCTATTGTATAGTCATACAATGGAATACTATTAAATATTTAGCAAAAAAAAAAAACCAAGTGATAAACCCAATATCTTGGATAAACAAATGTGTGTGTGTGCGCACGTGTGTGTTTATAAAATGCCAAATGATAGTCGAACAGAGAAGAGTACACAATGTATGCTTTCATTTACATGAAATTACAAAATAAGAAAAATTGTTTTGCATTAAAAAACTCAATCAGAATAGTATTTGTCTCTGGAGGGTATGGATAGGGATTGACAGGGAACAAACCTGAAGACACTTCTTAGGTTGATTAGGAGGTTCTACGGTTTGACAGGAGTTTGGGTTACAGTCTATATGTACTTATCAAAACTCAGTTATTCTATACTTGAAATTCATCAATATTTGGTCATTTTATTGTATGTTGATTTTAATTCATAACATAACATTGCACACAAATCTTAGATTGTAGTTAATGATGTACTATTTAGGTGACAGTGTACTTATTTCAGATGAATAAATGCATAAAGAGAGGGACAGATAGATAGATATTCTTTAAGATCAGTGTTAAATGTTAATGGTGAAGTTTTCCAGGTGAATATATAGATTCAGTGTAAATTTTTTCAACTTGGTATGTGTGTAAAGCGTTTCATAGTAAAATATTGTAAAAAGAAAGAAATCAATGGCAGCAGATACATATTATAATTTTCTCTCTATATCTATTTTTTCCAGGTAGGATAAAGTAGCTTGTATCAGCAAACCTTTCAATTTAGAATATGGTTAGCAGCTAGATTAAGTAAAAGAGAAACAAATAAATTAATAAAACAAAAAAAAATCCTGACTGAAGGCATTGGGGACCATCCAAGGCAGTTGGGACTTGAGGAGTCAAGTTTCCAGAATAAAGGAAAAACTAATAAGATGAGCATAACTTTGTCAGTTTTCCTGTTGAGCTCTTTGCCTATCTCTAAACCATTCAGGATGAGAGACCAATCTGAAAGCAGCAGTTTAGAGCTTTCTGTATTCTCACAGGGATGCAGGGATAAAAATTGCATTTCAAGGTTACCAAGGAGGCCACATCTTGATGGGCCAAGATTCCAGAGGAACAAAGAATTATAGAACTTTGCATCATTTTTTTCTTTCAAGCTATTTGCCAATTTTAAATCAATGGGAAAGACACAAAGAATCCATGAGAAAACTGCATGTAAGAAGGAGACAAAATTGGCAGTGCTTTTGGTAGTCTCACTTTCCTATAATCACAAAAATTGGATTTTAGGAAATGCCAAGAGGAGGAAGCCCATTAAACAACCCGCTCCCAGTCTTTTAGTTGAGAGGTCTGAGAGCTAAGTTAGAGAATTATGTGCCAACTAGAAACAGTTTAGCCCTCAAAAATATCAGAGTTAAATGATCTCAAACTCTGATTGCCTTTATTCTAACTGTCCACCAGATGAAAACTAAATTCTCTCTGGAAGAAAACATAATCAAGATCCTCTAAATTTTTTTTATACACAGTCTCCAGAAATGAATTTAAAAATACCAGATGTGCCACTTCCATTCAACATTGTATTGCAGTTACCAGTTAAATAAGACAAGAAGACATCAAGATGTAAGGACTAGAAAGAAATAACACTGTCATTATTCTCATTTGATGTGCATAGAAAATCCAAAGGAATCTAACAATTATTAGTAAATAAATTTAGCAAATTTGGTAGGGAAAATGTCAATATGTAAAAATCAAGTGCACTTCCATATACTGGCAACAAACAATTAAAAATGGAAATGTTAACAATAAAAACAGTAAGATGACAAAACATCAAACACTTAAGAAAAAATATTTGTAAGATATATGGAAGCCCTTTATATAGGTTTCTAAAAAACACCATTAAAAAAAAGGTAGACTAAAATAGTGCATTAGCTAAGATAATTTTGAAGTAGATGACCCAACTGGACAATTTACATTTGCCTTATTATAAAGCTGCAGTAATATAGTGTCATTTTTGCAAAAGGATATTAAAAATAGTAATTCCATAAACAGACCCATATAAATTTGGCCACTAGATTTATTACATAAGTGCCACTGAAGAAAATTAGGAAAAGAATGGCCTTTTTAGTAAGTGGTTCTGAGTCAACTGGAAATCAATATAAAATAGTAAATCTTGCTTATATTAAAGTATACACAAAAATATTAAATAAATTACAGATATATTTTAGACCTACCTGTGAAACTAGATTCAATTTCCAGAAAATAACATAAAAGACTATGTTCATAATTATGACAGTGGAGATATTTCTTTATTTGAAAACAAAATTCACTGACCATAAAGAAAATAAAAGTTGAGCATTCCTAATGCAAAAATTCAACATGCTCCAAAATCCAAAATTTTTGAACATCGACATGATGCCACAAATGGATGATTTCAGACCTGACCTCATGTTAGTGGTCAAATGCAAGAACACAACACACAGTTTATTCAGTGTCCCCAAGGGAAAAAAAGACCCTCTCGGCCCATTTCAGTTGTGATATATCTTTTCCCCACAAGCCCAGATACCCCCACACAAGCACTTTTGGAAAAGGTAATAAAATGCATGTGTGCAGGCTAGAAGTACCACTGGCAAGTTCCCCATCATGCTTCCCTTGGGACCAAGACCTATGTGCATTACTCACTGTTTTTTCACTTATTCTCTGTTCTGTGGTGTAAAGATATTGTTAAAAATTTCAGAAAGGCATGCAGATACCACTGTGGGTATAACAATGATAAGAAAAAGAGGAAGCATTTATGTTTATCTGTAGCACAAAGTCAAGCTACTGGGAGAATCTGGACAGTGGTGTAAGCGTGTATAAGGTATGTGTGAAACATAAATGAATTTTGTGTTTAGACTTGGGTCCCATTCCCAAGACATCTCATTATGTATATGCAAATATTCCAAAATCCAAAAAAAGTCCAAAATCTGAAACACTTCTGGTCTTCCAAGCACTTTAGATAAGAGATATTCAATTTACATTGATAAGCTGTATTTTATTAATGTTAAAAACTTCTGTTCATCAATTATCTTAACCTCAAAAAAAAAAAAAGCTCTTAGTAGCATGAAGGGTCGTATTAGGAAAATGTATTTGTAATACACATATCCAACAGTGGCATATAATCAAAATATATAAAGCTCTTTTACAAATATGGAAGAAACACACAATCCAATTTAAAAAGAAAGAGGCCAAAGATATCAACAAAAAAGCATATATGGTAGCCAACTTTAAAGTGAAATAAGCCAAGCACAGAAAGACAAATATTGCATGTTCTCACTTATATGTGGGAGCTAAAAAAGTGGATCTCATAAAGACAGAGAGTAGATTGGTGCTTACCAGCAGCCACAAAAGGCAGGGGCAGGTGGAGATGCAGAGAAATTAATTAATGGATACAAACATATGGTTTGATAGAAGAAATAAGCCCTAGTGTTAAACAGATCTGTAGAGGGACCATACTTTACAATAATCTATTGTATATTTCAAAATAGCTAGAAGAGAAGAATTCAAATGGTTCTAGCACAAGAAAAGACAAGTATTTAAGGTGATGGGTATCCCAAGTGTACTGATTTGATTTTTACAAATTATGTGAATATATGAAATTAAATGTGTACCCTGAAACTATGTCTAGTATTCATCTATAAAAAGACAAACAAAATTCTAAACACAGTTAATCATCAGAGAAAAGTAAACTAAAACTCTATTGGGAACATATATGCTGGAATAGCTAAAATGTAAGTTTGAACACATCAAGTATCGATAAAAATATGGTTCAACTGGAATCCTTGTGCTCTGCTACTGCGAGTGTTAATTTGTAAAAATCAATTGTTGTATATGTTGTGTCCTTGCAATTCTATTCTTAGCTATATATAGATCGAACAGAAATATATGCATTTGAGCACCATAGACATGTATAAAAATGTCTATAGCAATATAATTCACAACAATTAAGAATGGATATAAACTAATTGTTAATTAACAATGAAATAGATAAACTGTGGCATATTTATCCAATGGAATTCTAAAAACAAATGGAAATGAATGAAATTGTACACTAGAACATGGATGATTCTCAAAAACATAATATTAAGTAAAGAAAGCCAAACACAAAATGGTACTTATTATATAATCATTTATTTGGTGTTCAAAAACATGCAAAACAAATCAATGTTGAAAGACATCAGGATAGTGGTCATTATCAGGCCAGAGGATTATGAGGACTGATAGAGACATAGGAAGGTTCCTGGGTTCATGGGGATATTCCATTTCTTCATTGGGGGTGTAGTTATATAAGTGTGTCCACATTTTTAAAAAGTCATTGAACTGAATAAATATGGTTTGTGCAACTTTTCAATATGTATATTTCAATAAAACATTTAATTAAAAAGGCAATGGTGTTATCAATGTAGGTAAACAGAATCTTCAGAATAAGATCTATTGCTTATTCACTAAAAGATTTGAACATTTTTATGACAGAATGGTTTGAATGTCCAGACATCTATCTGCATACACATTTTCCTTTTAGTCTATATAGATGATATAATTAATAAAAATAATAACATTATCTGATTCTTATAATCTTTCATATTTTTATTGGCCCTACATGTTCATGTAGCACATAAGGATCTAGAGTCTCCTCTTGAGCACTTGGGCATTCAAAAGTAAAAGGCAGTCTAGGCACCTGAAAACTTGATAAATCAGAAAAATTCTAGAGGTGCTATTTGAATGAATGTTAGAGTATATGATTTTAGAATGGACATCAAAGTCTTTCATGCTCACTCTGCACTGAAGAGGAGAGGTACTTCTTAATTGGAAACAAGAAATATGTGTTCACTGCCTGATGTTGATATGCTCTATTTAATTAGATTTTGCATTGTATACATTTTAAATTGGGGCAGGGTGAATTATATGTACATGTATATACATACTGTATATATGTAAATAAATACTTTTATATATGAATACATATGTGTATATATGTGTTTTATATTTATACCTGTATTCTCAGTATGCTTTCTTGGAGTATACATTTAAGTTTTTTTAAAAAATTCTGGTTTTGAGACTATGTAATTGAATAAAACAGTGGTCCCCAGACTTTTTGGTACCAGGACCCGGTTTCATGGAAAACAATTTTTCCATGGACTTGGGTGGGCTTCAGGGGGATGGTTTGGGGATGATTCAAGTGCATTACATTTATTGTGCAGTCAACCTCTATATAAGGTTATAATAATCTGATAATCTATATTTGCAGCCACTTGCAGGCACTAGCATCACTGCCTCAGCTCCACCTCAGATCATCAGGCATTAGATTCTCATAAGGACCACACAACCCAGATCCCTTGCATGTGCAGTTTACAATAGGGTCCATGCTCCTATGAGAATCTAATGCCGCTGCTGATCTGACAGAAAGGTCGGGCTTATGCAGTGATATGAGTGATGGGAATTGGCTGTAAATACAGATGAAGCTTTGCTCTCCTGCTTGCCCACCACTCACCTGCTGCTGTGGCACCTGGTTCCTAACAGACCACAGACCGGTACCAGTCTGCAGCCCAGGGGTGGGGACTGCAGCTCTAAAATAATGCCCACCAGTAGCCAGATAATGTGGCCTGGTTCAAAATGTGTTTTCTTTATTTCATTTTCTATCCATAAAGAACTTATAAATTGTGACACTGGGGTATATATTAGTATTGTTATTAATTTATTTTTATTTCTTTTTCTGATGTCAAATAGCAGGGCAATTAGGCTAACAGTGATGCTACCTCTAGTTAGGAGTGACTGGTATAGGCTCCTGGAGTATATTATTACTACATTTGTGATGTGATTTATAATGAGAAAAATAAATAGCAAAAGCATATGATTATTTCTGTAATTTAACTTACATTTTCTAAAACTGGTAATAACTAGCGTAATTTGGATCTCATAAAAGAAACAGAGATGCTCTACTGAATCTAAAATCAAAGCCTGTGAAAACCTTTTATACACAGTGTAAACAGACATGTTTAATATAAGCATCTGCCAATCTAATCTGATAATTTTGCTCATGTTGTATTTTTTGCCCATTTGGCATGTTTTTATGCAGCAATTTATATACAACACTGTATCAGCATATATGGGGGTATACAACCAGCTGTGCCCTATTATATAATTTACAAAAAAAAAAAAAGAAAAAGTCTGACAAAGAAAATTTCTTTCCAATGAAATATGTAGGGAAAAATTCTAAGATGTGAAACCTGTTGACCTATTTTCCAATTGAGCCCATGAGGGCAGATCATGTGCTTAGCCCTTTGGTTACAATGTCGACTCCTCTTGAACAGACTGGTACGTCTACTCCCAGGCAGAATTTGTATATTTGCCTCACAAATCAGCCTACCATTTTTGAAGTCAACCTTTGAAAAGATAGGAAAGAGCTATGTGCTCTTTACTTTCCAACAGGGTTTCTAGAATTTTTTTCCCCCAATCTGAAAGTTTTGATTAGTAGTAAACAGAGTAAACAGTGGTGGTGAGTAACAATGTACAATCAGAAGCATACATGAGATGAGCAGCTGCCAGTAGTTAACATAGTTTCTGCTCACTGTTTTCCAAAGCACTGCTTATGTTACAGAGGAAAAAATTCAGGGAAATAAAACTGCACAAAATGAATATAGGTCATAATCCTATCAGTGCTTCTCCTCCCATTCTCCACCTCTAATTATTTTTTCCAGATGTTTATTTTTTGAGCTTTTTAAGGTGAGAATCCTTTGATGGAATCTCAGTGAACAAAGTACATTGGACAATAAATATCCCTTGTATCCCTCTTAGGTTTTAATAGCTCATTGTCTTTAAATGTTTCACACACATTGGCAAGATTGTCTTGTCTGTAGGATAGCTTCAAAAGGATTCATTTTTCCTATGGAATTTAATTCTTATTTTGTCTAATTCTCTTTATTCTTGTTCAAGGCTCAATGAATTAATTTTTTCTTTTTATTTGGTGGCCTGTGTGATTCTACGTAGAGCATGGGGTTTTATCCTTCTGTAACTGCTCTCCATATCTAGATAGCCTGAGGTTCATAAAAATATTTTGAAAAAGCCTCAACGTGGTTCTGATACACTATCTATCCATTTTGAATTGTACACTTGGGTGAGAATGTACTGTTCTAATGGATTTTTCATTTCTGGCTCCTGAGGCAGTGATACGTTCTGGAGAACTAATACAGTGGCTTCCCTTTATAAGTTAATTTCCCACCTAGTTTGATCATAATGAGACAATGTGGATCATGGTGACACAGTATTTTGGTTCATGGTTATGGATCCCATAGTATATTAATATGATATTCTGAGGACTGACTCTTTCAAGTGTGTGGTTCAGCTAGCATGGCTCTGTCTTCAAATCTGCAAGATTTTCAAAGAAGGCAGCCAGATCTTGGAATATAATAACCTCATTGGTGTGTAGCCTCTGAGCTGTTGTCCAGCTTTGCTTAAGTTTGCCTCATTTGAAACAATCACCATTTCATCTTCTTACTGTTAATAAATTAACTCTCAATTAATTGCCATTTCTTTTAAAACCATCAAATGTTTATGACATTTATCCTTAGGTCATGGGGCAGGATATACACTAATCAGATTTGTCCAATAAGCGTGTTTAGCACCTTTTCCAGTTCTCTACTTCCCTCGCAGTATTGCCTGCCTTGTCAGGATAATAACCAGAACAAGACTACTACTACTATTAATAAATGTTTTTATAATAAAAATAAAATAGAAATGAACATTTTGGGCTACTCAGTATGTTCCAGGAACTGTCTATGCTCAGTGCTCTGCAAGTCTGAACTATCTTAATTTCCACAAAACCTTTTAAGGTAGGTACTACTATTTTTCCCATGTTACAGACGAGGAAACTGAGATACAGAGAGGTTAAGCAACTTTCAGGAAGTAATACAGGCGGGCCTTTCTAGCCCAGTATTGCCTGTACTCACCTCCATCACAGCACAATTAGCTGTGCTGCATCAGAGGCTGATATTCCTAAGCAAATAAACTCAGAGGTTAGTGTACTACCATTTATAAGAAAGTTTTGAAGCAGTGCTTTGGTTTAGAAGGAGCATCCTAAGGGAAAGGGATGTTTGGTATTGCTGAAAGACCAGAGAAGTAGTGCGTTTGAGATAAATACAATTTCTAGTTATCTTTTATACAAGATTATAAGATTGAAAAGCTGCAGGCCCAACTCATTAAAACATTAAAACCTGAACCAAGGTCTCTGACAAAAACAGAGACACAGAATGCAGGGAAGAAACTGGTTAAGACCAGTAAAAGCCAAGATAGCAATGAGAATGACCTCTGCTCACCTTGTAGCTCATTATATCATGCTTATAATGTGCTAACATACTGAAAGAAACTCCCACCAGCGCCATTCCATGACAGTTTAAAACCACCATGACAACCCCTGGAAGTTACCTTATACAGTATAAAAAGAGGAGGAATTTCTGATTCCTGAAAATCTCAACCCTTTTCACAGAAAATTCATGAATATTCTACCCATTATTTAGCATATAATCAAGAGATACACATAAATGGAGTTCATCAGCAATGTACAGTTGCTACTCTGTCTATGGGCTAACCTGTTTGCTATTTGTTTGGTTAATAAATGTTGCTTTTATTTCCAATTTATGCTCCCACTTGAATTCTTTCCTGCAAGAAGCCAAGAACTCTCTTGGCCTTCAGGCCAGATCCCAGTTTTGGGATCCAATTTTCTGTGCCAATTATATTATGCTGCTGCCTAATTTACCCATAGCACATGTGATCAATCATATGGTAGTAGTTTCAGTGTAGGAAATTAAAATCTTGTTTCATCATCCTCCACAGAAAAATAACAACTCTTCTGATTATCACGGAGTATCTACCATGTATCAGGTATCGTCCTAATCACTTTGACTTCATTTAAAAAATCGGTACACAGAGACAATGGTGAGAGCTCACCAGTAATTGTAGATATAAACTAATCTTTTGAGAATTAAATTGGTATAATCTACACAAAATGGATATGACATATTTTTTGTTTAAAAAAATGTATGAATAGAACATTCAGGAATATTTATAACTCTGATACAACTGAAATGAGGAAGAATCTCGGGGATGCAGGACAGGGATGTTATTACAATTGAATAGACAAAAATCAAATCGGGTCTATTTCATCGTATTCTGAGAATAGTTATAATCAGGCAGAGGGGAGAAAGGGTTTGCTTATCCAAAGAGTTTAAACAAACAAGCAAGCAAACAACTACCACCTTGCTAACATTGGCAGGTCCTATTCAAGTACCATATGAAGGAGATGTTGGCCAGTGACAGGCCCACTTGAATTGTGATCCAGGTGACATAGATCCATGCTACAGAGATCAAGTCAGCAAGTTAACAGATTCTAAAGGCAATAAATTTGAAAAATAAATAGTATCTCTTTTTCATATGTTTAATTAATTTAATAAGAAAACATAAAAAATTATTTTTATTTTTATTAATATATGTGTTTCTCTTTTAAGAGAGTATGTGCTTGTTACACTGATGCTAGCTAGCATCTGTGTGCTCTATAGCTGTTTTTCCTATTGCAAGTTAATACACTGTCATATTGATATATCTATGCAGTTATGGCTCTAAAGGCATTTAGATTTAAGCCAATAATGTGAGTCAACTTACAGGTAACCAATAAATCAAAGAAAACAAGTTTTTCACCCATCAGGAGGTCCAGCCAGATCAGTTACTAGGGCCAATGACATTTAGTGAGGCACACTGGCTTGTCATCATCTGGGTAAGAGTCCTCTGCATATCTGGGTACCCTTTACCATAGCATTTTAACTGTAACATTTTCTAATTGTTTCTGTTTAGGACTCATTAACTTCATTTTTACAGATGAGGAAACTGAGGCCCAGAGAGGTAACATAAATTCCTCTATGTTACTCATCTAGTAAGCACAGAGCAAATACTGAACCCAGAACTGTTTAGTTGAAAATTCCACATTCTTTCCTCCACTAGTCAGGGTACATTTCCTGAAAGGCATATAAAGTTATATAGCCATCATTGATGTGCAGTTGACACTGTTACCTTAAAAAGGATGAGAACCCCAGAAAAGACCGACAGAAACCAAATCTGAAAATTTAAGCAATAGGTAGGTTTTCCACAGCTTTCACTTACTTTCTTTTCTTTCTTTTCTTTTCTTTTCTTTTTTTTTTAAAGTAAGGTTTCAGGAGAATAAAAAAATCTCAAATCTGTGCCCATGACAGACACCATGGGGGAAACTCAGTGTTACTCACTATTCCCACAAAAAGGCTTAAGATATTATGAGGCTGTTGCCTAAATAAGGAAGTGCAAGTTGATGGCCCTTTCTCATATCCAATGCTCCAGACTGTACTAGAAGTAGTCAAGAAGCAAGAAATTTCCAGAACACTCATAAGGAAAAATACATTTGTATGAGGAGATTATTCATTATGCTAAATTGAGTTTATCTTTTGAGAAGAGAGAGGGAAGGAGTATTAATATCAGAATCCAAATGGCTCTCCCTTCACATAAAGACTATTTTTCAGATTTTTAAGCCAAATTGCACTGTCAGAGAATCACTCCAAATTTCATAACCATTATTATGACTCAGGAGCATTAGGAAGTACTTATAGCAGAGTTTGCCTGAGGCACAATTGTGAAGTAAGTGAAATTTATCTTCTGGGTCCTTCGTGTTCTTTCTCTATATTCCCCCATCCCTTCTGGCACTGTCTGATGTTGTCTTTTGTTTTATTTTTCCATTTTTGGAAGAGTTATCAGTCATTTACACTTTAGCATGAAAGCATTATGATTAGCATGATTAGTTTGTTTCCTCATTTAAGGTAAGTCTGTGTTAAGAATCATTGCTGGGTGTGAAATAAAAGGCTTTCTTAAAAATGTTAAGACATCAGGGAGAAGACGGAAGTGCTCTTGGGAAATCGTTAAGGGTACTTTTGTGTATTTCCTGAAATGACACCATAAAGGCAATCTTCAACATATATGGTGATAGATAATTGGTGAATATTATAACTATACCTTTTCTTAAAAAACATAATTAAAGATAAAGGCAGGTATGATAAATCATTTTCTTACAATAACCAAAATTTTAGGTTGGACAGAACATTATGCCTACCATTTACTCTTTCTACTTTTCATGTTTGCCCCTTCTTTTGCTGGAAGCATGGAGCCCTCTTATTCTGCCTTGTAAATCATTGCCCTGTGCTTCACATTTATTTCTCATTTTCATTGGTAATATCTTTCTCATAAACAGAAGTTTCCACTTCTCAGTGACATGTTCTCAGTAAATGAGTATATTAGAAAATAATTCGATAAATTAATACTAATCAGAATATGTGTGACTAAAAACTGCTTAAAGTTTTAGTTGTCCAGATTCTTAAACATATTTACTTTTAAAAATAATTGTTAATCAAATGAATGTGGCCATACTTAATTATAAACTTTTAAATCATAGGAGTATGGGAGACGCTAACTAACAGGCCTAGTGGGAGGTAACATTTCCAACTTTATAATAGCAACAAAAACAGCAATAGCAACAGCAGTTAAGAACAACAGAAAAGCAGCACCGACCACAAAACAAGAGTGGGCAATTTTCTACTCTAAGCACGTACGAAATTGAACTCACATTGATGGTACATGGAGAGAATGGTATTAATTACACTCTGTTTGGCACACAGAGTTTTATACAAGAGGAAAGTTTTTCTATGAACATCTTTGAAGCATCTATTCCTTAGGAGTGTTAAAGGCTGCAGAGGTGATTACCAATATTAAATAGTAGTAGAATGACTGGACTCACTGGCATCCTAACCTAACCATTACAATTGCTGCTTTAGAATTATTCTGATCACATTTTAAGTTCCATTAGTGTTAAAGCCTTTCTGGAGAAATCCCTAGAATTCCACCTCTCTTCTAATAGATACATTGTTTCTCTCTTCCATAACCCAGCCATATCTAGAGTTTTTGATCTCTAGTACCGAAAGGAAGTTCGGATTAAAATCTTTAAGCAATTATAGAAAATAAAGTGAATCCTTTTCCTATACAGGCACAACAAAAGTCACTGTGTGCATGCAGATACAATTCTCTTTCTTAGTCTAGCAGTTCAGATCCCATGGCCATTTCTCTTTGATCTTCCTCATGGTCTTGCTATCACTTTGAAACAGCATGGCACGCACTCTGGGTACCAGCTTATTAAATACAGGTTATTGTTAAAAGAAAATTCCAACTGAGACTGAGCTGATTCATGTATGGTCTCTCTTGTTTACTAAGAATTTTTTGACTGGAAAATACTGAAAGGAAGCTTGCTTTTCATTTTTTTAAAGAAGTTTTAACTCTCTTTTATATAGAAAAAAGATCTTTGAAGTAAAATTTACCAATCACTTGACAAATTTGTTTAATCCCAAAGCCTCTGTATTTGAAGATATCTGTATATAAGTGATACAGTTAAATTATATTCTACTGTCCCATTAATATTGTCATTTTTTGCTTGAAAATGATGTCGCATAACCTAGATCTTACTAGAAAGTATAGAGAAATGTGAAAATGTTGGTATTACTTACCAGTATTGGTCAAGTTTTGTAGCTTATATTTTTTCATAAGAGGGAAATATGGAAAAATTATATATAATTATAAAACTGCCAAACTTTAAAATCATATAATGTGCATATATAGAGAGATGTGTTTATACATTGACATACACAATTGGGGCAGTTCTAAGTTTTGGAGTCAAATGTATCTGGGTTTTATGCCTTTTACTTACTGCTGGCCTTGAGAAGGTTTTTTTAACTTCTTTGGCCTTACATTTCCTCATCTGAAACACAGGATTGATAAAACCCATCTTGAAAAACTATTGTGAAGGTAAGAAATGATGAATAAAGACTATTGTGCTACTGGACATGGCATAGGTTCTAATAAATAGTGGCTGCTCTTGCTGCTGCTATAGCTGCTGCTTAGGAGATTGTTAATCAGCCTTAAGTAAATAAATCTTCTTAGCCACTCACTCAAGTTGTGTCTGTGAGAAGTAGCACACCTGCAATTCAGAACATCTGCCCCTTAGACTTCCTAGGGGTCCACATTTCATAGCCTGTTTATTGTCCTTGGCACCTTAATACTATGGCTGGTGTATCTTATGAAGTCTCATGAGCCCTATTTAGCTAATCTGGAGGAGCCTGACCTATCTTTTAGATTCCCCAAAAGTTAATTTTCATTATGATACACAGTCCTTATTTAAAATCAAAAGATCT
>CAUYSK010100621.1:0-28762 GCA_963575035.1 Avahi laniger
TAAAAAATAAAAAATAGAATAAAATAAAAAAAAGAGTAAGAATTAAGAGAAATATGTGTATAGAAAGAAAGAAAAAAGAGAAGAAAAAGGAGGGAAATAGAAAGAAAAAAAAAAACCACCAAAAGCGACCCCTTTACTCCGCCTGGGGGCCGAGGCAGGCCCTTTAGCACAGTGTCTTAGGGCGGAAGTGGAGTGGCTGGCAGAGGCGGATCACTGCTCTACACACCGAAGTCTGCCTGGAAACTCGGCGGAAGTGTAGCTCTTACCCTCTTTTCCGCCCTACCAGAGGCAGGGCTTGATTCCGCGGTTGGGACAGACTGTCCGCAGAGGCGGGGGAAAAAGGGGAGAAAAAAAAAAAACTGCAGCGGCGCGCACGCGCTGCTCTCTTCGCGGGGCTCAACCAGCTCTACCGCAGCGGCAGCAGCTGTGACCACTGTCTGGTAGTCCGCACTGAAGCTCCCAGAGCCGCCGTGGTTCCGCGGGAGGATTCTATGTTGTGTCCCTCCAAGCGCCCACCGAACTTTCAGTGGTTTCCGCGGAAAGAGCCTCTTTTATGGAGTTCCTCTCTCACGATCTAGTCCTGGCGGTCTCCTGTGGCGAGAAGCTGCCTCCAAACTCTCCCCTGTGGGCTCCGCGGTGTCCGATCCGTGGGGCGCCCGCTCCGAACAGCTCCTCCCCTCCGATGCTGCCCCGGTGCCGCGCTCCGGCGCGCGCGTTTAAAATGGACCCGCTCCTGTCTCGGCTCCCCACCGCTCGGCAGTCTTCGCTACCGCTTTGCTCCGACTTCTGGCACTTCCCTGCCTGCGTGGGAGTGGGGTTTGGTGAAGGAAGAGTCGTCTTCCTGTGAGTCAGATCTCTCTGCTCGGGCCAGCCCGCTGCGGGCGCGGCTTACCCGCGCTGCACTTCCTTTTGTCCCACTCCCTCCAGGTGTTTTTACAGTTCTCCTTACTTTATCAGCGGTGCTGCTTGTCCCTCGCTGCTTCTTTGCAGTTTCGCAAAGCCGATCCTGTGGGAGAGCGCCTCACTGGCGTGTGGGTGTCCGTGTTCTTCACCTCCCGCTGTGGGAGCAGAGAGCCAGGAGGTCTCCCCTAATCTGCCATTTTTCTCCCCCCTCAAAAGCAGATCTTATAGCTTTCATAAAGAGAATTTGCTTTTTCTAGTTTCCAAATAGTTTTTCTTTCCCCTATTGAGACCATCAATCTCCCAATTACCTGTTTCATTGCCCTGAGTGATTGTTAACTAGGCAACCAAAAATTTGCAATTCTAAAGAAATGAGTCTTAGGTGAAACATGGTAGAAAATTTATATCTCAAAAACACAGTACTTTCAGGCCTGAATATTTGAACATCATTTGCTCAAACAAAGGAAGGGAGAGTATAGGTAAAGGGTATAGGTTAATACAATATGACCAGGACAATCTCCTTAAACAAAGGTAAGATTTGCTGTATAAATTTAAACCAATGATGAGAGTTTCTAGTGACTCAATTCTCCCTCTCTTCTTTGTGCAAAGATGCAAGCACCCTTAAAAATAGAGATTTCATTTATAAATGTAAATTTCTTTTACAAAAGGGTTTTGAAATAGTCACTTAAGTACCACAAAGATGTATTCTGGAGGCCAATTTAGTTCAATAAATGGTCTTTTTAACTTAACTGCTATATCCTAGGTAAATCTCTGAGTTTAGGCTGGAACCCATTAACTAAATAGGGCAAAGGAAACGTTCTCTGTGCCTGGACTCAGCATGGATAGCTCTGATAAAGAAACAAGACAACTTTACCTGAAGGCCTACCTTTTATAAACACTTTAGCCAGCTTTCCTTTTATCTTTGGAGCAATGGGATATTAATTAAGCCAAAAAGCCAGCAGATTCAAATTGTTCTTATTAATTAGTTAATTAAGCTTTTTATTTGCCTTTTATAAAAGACCTTTTAGAAGAGGCAATAAAAATACTACATTTTTTTCTTTTTTTGAAGCATCTACACATCAACTAGTGTCCCTGGGTACACCTAATTCAGGAGCACTCATTTTTAAATGCACTTCTTAAAGTTGTAGTGTTATTTGGAATATCACACTATAATTTTCAATTATCTTTTGTAAGATTTTACCATTTTTATGTTTGCTGCTTGTGAGAGCTAATACTTACACATGTCAAGGTAGGTGTAGCTGAAAGGTAGAGTCCTCAGTTCTTCAGAAATTAAGGATTCCATATTTACATTGAATCTTGCCTTTGGCTCTCATGTCTTGTTGATCAACTTAGCCAATATTTTTTTTACTACCTATGAATGCAAGGAAAAAAAAAGGGGATAGAACACAAAATCCCTGTGAATTTCTGAAAGCCAAAGTTTGCACCTCCTGCAGTATTGCTATTTACTTCCAATTTCTGCTTGACCCAGTGAGACATCTAAGGTGTCTAACTGGATCCAGTCAATTATTGAATCCAGTCTGATCCTGGACCCAGTTCAGTTTCTGTCACGACTTCCAAATGACTTCTGAACCCAGAGCAGATTTAAAAAATTTGCTCAAAGTTGTATAGCTCAAACACAAAACGGGGGATCTTGGGAATCTGAAAGAAACTTACCAAATATCCCTAGTTTCTGTGAGAGGGTAAGGGCACGATGGGTTTGCTCAGTACTTCAATTTATCACACAAATGTTCTTGGGGGGTCACTGAAATCTCTACTTCAGAACCCAATTCTGACACCATCTGTTAAAAGAAAAAAAATTAGACAAATTTAACAGAGTTTAACTGAAGAAAGAATGATTTACAAATCACATAGTCCCCAGAACCAGACTGGGTTCAGAGTAACTCTGGGGCTGCTACATGGTCAGATAACATTTATGGACAAATAAAGGAAAGAGATGCACAGAAAACAGAAGTAAGGTAAAGAAAATAGCTGGATCGGGTATGGCTCAGCATCTGCCTTATTTGAACATGGTTTGAACAGTTGGCTGCCTGTTGACCAAAACTCTGGACTTGGTATAAGAGTAGGTTACTGTATATTTATACATCCAGTTAGGATATAGTTCACTATGTATAGAAAAACCTTTAGGCCAAACTTAAACTATGTAAGGGAGGCAGTTTTAGCCTAAACTTATTTGAACAGACATTGCAACCCTGAAATAAACATTTCAACTCAACATTTCCAAAATTAAACTCTCCTTTTCTGCTAAAATTTAAAGACCCTTTGCCTTTTTTTTTTTTTCTTTGTAGTATATAGTCACCTAAGATATAAATCTGGAAATGTAAAGGAAGGAGAAAAGAAAGTGATTTTAGCTAATCCAGTTACCTGTGTGAGTCTCATACAGTCAGTCCTCCACATTGGCATGTTCTGGCTTTGATCAACTGCAGACCTAAAATATTCAGGGACAAAAAATTAATTAAAAATACCAACACAACAATAAAAAATAATGCAAATAAAAATACAATATAGCAATTATTTAGATACACATCTACATTGTTAGGGTATTATAAGCACAGTAATCTTGAAATGATTTAATGTATATAGCATAATTTGTTTAGGTTATATACAAATACTACACTATAAGGAAATTGAGCATGTGTAGATTTTTGGTGTGGGGGGCACAGAGTTCTGGAACCAATCCCTTGTGGATATTGAGGGATGACATTTTGACACATATACAAACATAAAATCGACATGTAAAAACATATTTTTAAATAAAATTGAACAAGATATATGTGGAAACAAGTGAATGACTAGAATATCATAATAGCATGAAGTTCAGTAATAAACAGAGTTTTCCAGAAGTAAATATTGAGCTGGATACTTTTTATTTGTATAAAACCTTATTTTTTTCTTATTGAAAATGTATTTTATAAAATATTTAATGGAAACATATATATTTATATATAGATATAGATGACAAATGGAATCATATTAAGCATGTATTTTGTAACTGCCATTCTTCTGCTTAATAATGTGTAATCACCATTTATTTTCTGGTGCCACAAAGTATTTCATGGTATCATTTTGAGATGACATGCTTTGTTAAAGTACATTCATTTAATCAATCAATATTCCCTTTCATTGGCTGTTCATATCATTTCTAATTGTTTTATATAAATATTTGTATAAATATATTTTTGGAGGATAAATTCCTAGAATCAAAAGGAATGGGCATTTTGCAGATACTTAATAAATCAAATTATGTTATATGAAGATACTGCCACCTTGCACTGCCCAGGAAGAAATTGAAATTGTTCATTATCCTTCAGTCACCAATAATAAGTATTATAAGTATAAAATTCATTGGGTAGTTAATTTACATTTATTTGTCTAGTATATTTGAGATTTTTCTCATGTATACACATTGGTCATTTATATTTCAGTGTTGTGACTTAATCCATCTTCTCAAGTAAAATACATTAAATAGGTAGATACATGTGTAAATACCCTCCTTTGAAAGCCAAATTTTAAATCCTAATTCTATAGATATATAATACTTTATAACTTGAATTAGAAAGTAAACTCATTATCTGAAAGAACATCTATTGAAATATTATGTTATTGAAATATCTATCTTAAGCCTTTTAGATTATTTTTTATTTTAACAATTATACATATATTTATAAAATACAAAGTGATATTATAATAAACACATTGTTGAGTGATCACATTAGGCTAATTAACATATTCATCACCTCAAATATTTATCTTTTTGTGTGGTGAGGACATTTAAAATCCACATTTTTAGTTGTTTTGAAATAGGCAATACATTAGTTCCCATTATTTGCCAGGGATATGTTCCAAGACACCTGGTGGATGCCTGAAATGTTAGATAGTACTGATTTCTATTTATACTATGTTTTTGTGCTATACATACATACCTATGATAAACATTTACCTTTTCATTTAAAGGAAGAACTTCACAGTTTCTCTTCAACATATCTGAATTGCCAGCATCACTACTGTTGCATTTTGGGGCCAGTGTTAAGTAAAATAAGGGTTACTTGAACGCACGTTCTGTGATGTTACAAGTGATCCGATACTAAATGACTAATGAGCAGGATATACAGCATGGATATGCTAGATAAAATGATGATTCATGTCCTAGGTGAGGTGGAGTGATACAATGAGAGATTTCATCCTGCTTACTCAGTACAGAATGCAATTTTAAACTTACCAATTGTTTATTTTGGGAATTTTCCATTTAATATTTTTGAACCACGGTTGTCCACAGTTAACTGGAACAAGAAAAGGGAAACCATGGATAAGGGGATACTGTTATACATTGTTATCAACTATAGACACCGTGCTTTGCAATAGGTTACCAGAGTCTATTTCTCCAGTCTAAATGAAACTATGTTCTCGTTATTCATGATTCAGTTTTAGTAGATTATGTTTCTAGGAACTTATTCATTTTTTCCTAGGTTATCCAATTTGTTGAGGTATAATTTTTCCTAGTAATCTCTTATTATTCTTTGTATTTCTGTATTATCAGTTGTAATGTCTCCTCTTTCATTTCTGTTTTGTCTCTGCTCTTTTTTTCATAGTCTAAGGATTTGCCTTTTTAGCTTTTCAAAATAACTCAGTTTTGTTGATCTTTTCTATTGTTTCTTTCTAGTCTATATTTATGTCTCCTCTGATCTTTGTTAGTTTCTTCTTTCTGCTAACTTTGAGCTTACAGTAGACTTTTGAACCACATGGACTTGGACTGTGCAGATCCACCAATATGCAGATGATTTCAATGAAACACAGATTAAAATATACTATTCATGAATGCAAAACCTGCATATCTAGAGGGCTGACTTTTGTATACATGAGTTCCGTAGGTCTGACTGTGGGACTTGGGTAAGTACAGATTTTGTTATACACGGTGGGTCTTGGAACCAATCTCCTATGTATACCCAGGGACAACTGTAGTTTGTTGTTCTTTTTCTAGTCCTTTGAAGTATAATTTTATGTTGTTTATTTGATATTTTTTTCTGCTGCAATATAGGTATTTAATGATATAATTTTCCCTCTTAGAACTATTTTGCTTTATCCCATACATTTTGGTATGTTGTGTTATTGCTTTCATTTGTCTCAAGGTTTTTTTGTTTTGTTTTATTTTAATTTCCCGCTTAATCTCTTCATTGACCCAGTAGCTGTTAGGAGAATATTGTTTAATTTCCACATCTGTGTTAATTTTTAATGAATTCTCCTATTGTTGATTTCTTATAAGCATTGTGGTTGGAAAATATATTTAATATAATTTCAATCTTTAAATTTTTTTTTATTTCAAAATATTATGGGGGTACAGATGTTTTTGGTTACATGTATCAATTTTGTTATGCTTGTGTCAGGGTTATAAGTGTACCCATAACCCAGCTAGTGTTCATTGTACCCATTACATAGGTTTTATACCTCTTACTTTCTCCCCCCTCACCCTGCTTGATTTCTACTGAGTTTTATTTCCCTTTGCACACATGTATGTTCATTTAGTTCCAATTTAATAGTACACATGGTATTTATTTTTTCATTCTTGAGATACTTCAGTTAGAACTATGGTCTCAAGTTCTATCTAAATTGTTGCAAAAGGACTTATTTTGTCCTTCCTCATGGCTGCATAGCATTCCATAGTATACATATGCCGCATTTTGTTAATCCACTCATACATTGATGAGCACTTGGGTTGATTCCATATCGTTGTAATTGTGAATTGTATTGCAATAAACATTCATGTACAGATATCTTTTTGATAAAATGTTTTCCTTTGGGTAAATACCCAGTAGTGAGATTGCTGGATCAAGTGGTAGATCTGCTTTTAGTTCTTTGAGGAATCCCTGTACCGTTTTCCATAGAGGTTATATTAATTTGCTGACCCAGTGTATAAGTGTATAAGCATTCAATGCATAAACATTCTTTTCTCTCTGAATCCACACCAGCATCTATTGTCTTTGGACTTTTATGATAAAAACCCTCAACAAATTAGGCATAAAAGGAGCATATCTCAAGATTATAAAAGCCATATACAATGACAAACCCATAGTCAACATCATATTGCATGGGGAAAAGCTTGAAAGCATTCCCATTAAGAATTGGAACAAGACCAGAGTCCCCACTGTCACCACTTCTATTCAACGTAGTGCTGGAAGTCCTAGACAGAGCAATCAGGCAAAAGAAAGAAATTAAAATCAGGAAAGAGGAGGTCAAACTATTGCTTTTTGCTGATGATATGATCTTATATCTAGAAAAGCCCAAAGACTCCACCAAGAGACTCCTGAAATTGATAAATTCAGCATAGTCTCAAGTTACAAAATTAACATACACAAATCAGTAGCGTTCCTATGTATCAAGCTGAGAGTCAAATCAAATACTCAATACCACTCACACTAGCTACAAAGAAAATAAAATACATAGAAATATACTTAACCAGGGAGGTGAAAGGTCTTTTTATAGAGAAGTACAAAACACTAAAGAAAGAAATCACAGATGACACAAACAAATGAAAAACATATCATGCTCATTGATTGGTAGAATCAACGTTGTTAAAATGTCCACACTATCCAAAGTGATCTACAGATTCATTGCATTCCCCATCAAAATACCAATGTCACATTTCACAGATCTAGAATAAACAATTATAAAATTCATTTGGACCAGAAATGAGCCTGAATAGCCAAAGCAATCTTAAGCAAAAGAAACAAATCTAGAGGTATCACATTACCAGACTTCGAACTATACTACAAAGCTATAGGAAGCAAAATAGCATGGTACTTGCACAAAAATAGAGACATAGACCAGTTGAATAGAAGAGAGGACACAGATATAAAACAATCCACATACAGCCAACTGATCTTTGGCAAAACAGACAATAATACACGCTGGGGAAAAGACTCCCTATTTAATAAATGGTGCTGAGAAAATTTGTATAGCTACATGCAGAAGAATAAAACAGGATCCATATCTCTCACCACTTACAAAAAATAATTCAAGATGGATAACAGACTTAACTGTAAGGCATGAAATCATAAAAATTCAGAAACAAAATGTTGTAAAAACTTTTTGAGATATCAGCCTAGGCAAAGAATTTATGAAGAAGATCCCAGTGACAATCACGACAACAGTAAAAATAAATAAATAGGACTTGATTAAATTGAAAAACTTCTGCACAGCTAAGTAAATAATCAACAAAGGAAACAGACAACCTACAGAATGGGAGAAACTATTTGCAAGCCATATATCCAATAAAGGGCTAATAATCAGAATCTACAAAAACTCAAGCAAATCAGCAAGAAAAAAAACAACTCCATTAAAAAGTGGGCAAATGATATGAACAGAGGCTTTTCAAAAGAAGATAGACAAGTAGCCAATAAGCATATGAAAAGATACTTAGTGTCGCTAATTATCCAGGAAATGCAAATTAAAACCACGAGATATAACCTTACCTCAATCTTTTAAAATTTGTTAAAATATATTTTGTGGCCTAACATATGATCTGTTCTGGAGAACACTCCTTGTGCACTTGAGTATAATGCATATTTTGTTGCTGTTGGATTGAATATTCTGTACATGCCTATGAGGTATATTTGCTCTAAAGTGTAACTCAAGTCAATTTTTATTGTCTGGTTGATCTCTCTGTGGTTGAAAGTGAGATACTTAACTCTTTTACTATTGTTGTGTTACAGTCTTTGTTTTCCTTCAGATCCTTTACTACTTTATATATTTATGTGCTCCAATGTTGGATGCATAAATATTTAAAATTATTATATCCTCTTGATCAACTGATCCCTCCATCACTATATAATGACCTCCTTTTCATTTCTTTATAATTTTTGACCTAACGTTTATTTTTTCCTTTTGTAAGGATAGATAATCCTACTCTTGTTTGGTTTCCATTTGCATCCAGTATCTTTTTTCATTTCTTTACTTTCAGTCCATGATATTCTTTGTCTACTTGTCCCCTATAAATGTCATGTTGAAATTCCATCCCAATGTTGGATGTGAGACTGAGTGGGACTTGTGCCATGGGGGCAGAACACCTCATAAATTAATTGGTGCACTCCCGTGGTAATGAGTGAGTTCTTGCATTATGAGTTCATGTGAGAGCCAGTTGTTTAAAGGAGTCTGGCACCTCCTGTGTCTCTTGCTCCTTCTCTCACTGTGTGCCATGCCTGCCCCCTGCTTTGCCTTCCACATTGATTGGAACCTCCCTGAAGACCTCACCAGAAGCAGATCCCGATGTCATGACTGTACAGTCTGCAGAACTCTGAAACAAACTTCTTTTATTTATAAATTACATAGCCTCAGATATTTTCTTTATAACAATGCAACACAGACTAACACAGTCCAGGAATATCTTCTAAGGCAAAGTGAGTCTCTCACAAGCAGCCTATAGTGTTGTCTTTTGTTTTTGTTTTGTTTTGTTTTTTCCATTTAACCACTCTGTACCTTTCATTTGGAGAATATTATCAATTCATATTCAAAGTAATTATTTATAGGTACACATTTGATGGAGTCATTTGTTGTTTTCTGAATGTTTTGCAGATTTTATGTTCATTTATTTTCTTGCTGTGTGGTTTGATGGCTTTCGGTAGAGGTATGCTTTAGATCTTTTCTTTTTATCTTTTCTGTATCCATTATATGCTTTTGCTTAATGGTTACATTGAGGTTCAGATAATCATCATATGCTTATAACAGCCTATTTTATGCTGAAAACAACTTTGTTTCAATTGTATACAAAAATTCTACACTTTTACTACCCCACTACCCTTGTTTTACTTTTTTGATGTCATAATTTACATCTTTTTATACTTTGTATCTCTTAGTAAATTACTGTAACTCTAATTGTTTTAAATAGTTTTGCATTTTAACCTTAGTATTAGACATTTAATTAATTTACCAACCACAATGGCACTTTTAGAGCATTTTGGATTTGACAATGTATGTACTTTTGCCACTTAGTTTTACAATTTCATGTGATTTTATATTACTAATTAGTGTCCTGTTTCTGTAGCTTAAGGAACTCCCTTTATCATTTATTATAATTTAGGTCTAGTGGTGATAAATTCTGTTATCTTTTATTTGTCTAAGAATGTTTTTATCATCCTTTAATGTTTAAAAGACAAAATTATTGGGTATAGTATTTTTGATTGACAATATTTTTTTCTTTCAGGAGTTTGAATGTATAGTTCAACTCCCTCTGGCCTATAAGAGTTCTGATTAAAACAAGCAAAAAAATTTTCTGAGAGTCCTATGAAGTTTCCCTTGTGCATAATAATTCATTTTTCCCTGATGCTTTTAAGAGTGTCATTTTATCTTTAAATTTTGACAATTAGGCTATGATATGTCTCAGTCTGTATCTCTTTGGATGCATACTATTTAAAGTTCTAGGCTTCCTGGATCTAACTTTCTTTCTTTCTCCTTGAAAATTTTTCTGCCATTATTTCTTTGACTGTTTTATGTTCCTTTTTTTCCTCTCTAAAAATCCAATGTATACATATTGTTTGACTTGATGGTGTCCCCTAAGTCTGTAACTATGTTCACTTTTCATTTTTAAATTTTACCCTTCAAATTGAATGATTTTCAGTGATTTGTCTTCTAGTTCACTGATCTTTTTGCTTGATCTGGTCTGTTGTTGAATGCCTCTATTGAATTTTTCAGTTCGGTTATAGTATTCTTCAGCTCTGTGATTTTTGTTTGATACTTTTTCAATACTTTGTTGAAATTTTCAGATTTTTTTCTTGCATTGCTCTTCTGTACTTAAGCATCTTTATAACCATGATTTTGAATACCCTGTTGGGTAATTCCATTCTACTAGGGCATTTTGTGTGTGTGCGCGCATGTGTGTGTGTGTGTGTGTGTGTGTGTGTGTTATTTATCTTATTCTTTTATTTAGAATATATTTCCCTGTTTTCTTCATTTTTCTTGACTTTGTGTTGGTTTCTTAACATAATTTTAGACATCTACTTCTCTGAGTCTTGTCAGACTGTCCTTATGTAGGAGAAGGATATCACCAATCCATCTGGCCAGAAATTTTTGGTGCCTCTCTAAGTTTTGTATTTGTTTGAAGTGTTTTTTTCTGGTTTTGGTGGTCCACTGGAGATTAAGATGTGCTGTCCTGTCACTATCCCAAAATTGGTAAGGTAGAAACCAGACCCTCTAGATATAGCTGGAAAGGTTGGGATATGCAATGTGTGTTCAAGTTTCTTCTATGCTCATGGTGAAGCTGATCATGGGTGTTCATCTCCCACTTCACCTCTGTTAAGCTGGGGAGAGGATCTGTGACAAATGCCTGTACTCATTCAAATTTCACCCTCTGGTCCTGGGGAGACAGCTACTGGAAGTGGTTCTATCATCTGTCCACTTCTTTGATCTTTGTCTCAGGAGACTCAAGAATGCAAAGTCCCATCAATTCCCAGAGCTAGATCATTAAGCAGACAGTCCCATGGATGGGAGCTATAGAAGTTTTGGCACTTGGTTTATAAACAAACTCCTTCTGGGTAGAATAAGTAGACCCAGATTTATCATTGAGGTTAGCCAGAGAAAGGCACAGCAAGTGCTGGGCTTCTACTCAGGCTGCTAGAGGGCTATAGTTTGTGTACCTCAGTAGCTCCCTGAAGCATGTTAGGTAAAAGCCAGGCCATCAAGTAGGCATTGGAAAATTCTATCATTAAGCCCCTGATGGGGAGAACGAGGGAGTTGTATTTTCAAGCCCCCTCTCTGCATTAATCCCCTGAAATAAAGCCCCTGGAAGTATTTTCATGCTGTTACAAAACTGTAACTTTTTTCTTTGTTGTCTAGAGGGAGTTGCATACACCTAATCCCCTCTGCTTTTGGAGCTAGTGAGTTAAGAGCCAAATCATGGAGAATTTTATAGTTAGGACACTATTTTTGTTGTAAAAACTCTCCTTTCTACAGAAAGAAGCTTGGTGGGGATTTTTTCCCAATTTTATGACACAGTGCCGGGGGCAGGATCCAAGCCTGAGTGTTCTTCAGCTTTTCCTACTGGTTTGATATGAATGTTTTTTCAGTTGACAATAGATAAGAGTCTCTCAACTCATTTCTGACTTTGTCTTATATGGAATTATTCTCTGACTAGATGTTTATTTAACCTATGGGTGGAATGGATGGAGGAAGAGTCGGGAGCCTCCTAGTCCGCTGTTTTGCTGACATCCCCTTAAGCATTTTACATTGTTAGTTTCCACAAAAACATCTATGAAATGCAGATTATTCATCTCATCCTATAAACAATAAAATTTAATATTAAGAAATGGCAAGTCACCTTCCACAGGCTACATATCTAGTAGATGATGGGGCTAAGTTTACCAACTTTTAACAGTCAAACTCTTTAGTGTATCTATAATAAAATGATGGATTTAACTTAATATCTACTTCAAAATTCTGAATATTTTCTTATATTTCTCTTTTTCTTATAAAGTGACATACTCCAGACTAATAGATTCACAATGCTTGGACAGGGAAATTTGAAAACTAGAAGTGGGGGAGAAAAATTATGATTGGGAAAAAGAGTACCAAATGTATTCCTGTGTTGGTCTTACAGTCACTGGCACCATGTGGAAGTCTTTTTGTAGGTTGAAAATGCCCAGATTCTAAGCAACAAACTAATGACTGACTGACTTGGTCACTTAAATTAAATATGGTAATTTATAATTCACATGGAAATACTCTAGTTTTCATAAAACATGTACAGAGTAATTTATGTAAATGATTGGCATGATAGTTGACTGCCCTCTCTTAAGTAGAACCCTTAGGCTTTGGCATTAAGTTAATTGAGTGAGATTACTTATCAGTAGTAAGAATACTGTTTTCGACATTTATCAGAAAATCATATTTCCTAAGAAATAATCTCAATTATGATTATCAATAACTTTGCTTTGGACAAACTTAGTGTGCCATATGAGCCTTTGTGATTAGCTGATTATAAATAAGACACAGCTCAATGATCTTCACAAATATTCATGATACAAAAGTAATCATCTTTCTGATGGGATGGATATATAAAATTAGGAAATAATCTGTATGTAAAAGCATTTGTTACTATTAAGTCCTTGATTTCCCTTTCTGTTCTGACAATTACCACCTATGCATGAGGAGAGACATACATCGCCTTCAGTGCCACTTCCGTGCTCTGAAATCAGATAAATATTCCCTTTACTTCTAGAAGAGAAAAAAAACAAACTGTTTTTTGTCATTGTATATAATTAAAGACAGGGAGAGAGAAAGAAAAGAAGGAAGGAAGAAAAGAAAAATGAAAGAGAAAAAATAACCTATGTATTTGACACCCAAACTAACTTGTCTTTAGCATGCTAACTTAGACAAGAGTCACCTTCTATGCTGAATTAGAAAGGATTGCTAATCATCATGTCTTCTGAAACATAAATTAGGAAGCCCCTGAGAGATCCCAAATTATTACCTGACTACATGTATAGCTATAATTAATGACTGTTTGTAAGTCTTTGAAGATGAAATGCACCTTAATTGGAGTAACTCTCAATCATGCAGAAGCAGAAAATTTAAAGTAAATGAAAATATTAGAACACGAATGGATTGTATTAAAATTAGAGTAACAGAGCTTCAAATGTGATTTTTTTCTCTTGTCTTGAAATTTCAGTTAAAGTTCCAAAGCTAAAATCAATATGTTCAGTATTCTAAATAGAGCTACAAATACACCGAACATAATAAGAAAAGCTGCAACTGGTGGTTTGACTATCACTTCTCCTGACTTACTGTCAGTCTATGAAAGAAAAGGAAAGCTACTTTGAAAGAAATTTGTAGTTAGGTCCATTGTGATCTCTTGGGGGTGTTGAATTATTTCGGTAAATTTCCTTTTGAATTTTCTCTTCTCCCAAGAAGGAAGGGCATGGTCTCCTATTTCTAAATCAAGGAAAGTAGAGGTTGCTAAGAGAACTGCTCAAAGGCAAAGGATGTTTGCAAACAAGGAAAGATGGGCATTTTACTCAATAAATGGGGAAGAAGAAACAGAGCCATCTCTCTGCGGTCACTGGGAATGCCAAAAAGAAAATTATATATATATATATATATATACACACACACACACACACACACATACACACACACATGTATATATGTAATTATGTAATTATTTTCTTTCCTCTCTGGGATTTAGGGGATTTTTTCACAATAGAAATTTTGGCCTGCATTCCCTGTGAGCTCTGAAATCAAGAGTCTGGCTGCAGCAGCAGCAGACAGTAATGGCAGAAAAATGAGACAGAACAACAAATACTAGAAAAGCTAAATTTTGAATCAATTTTCCAGACAAATATCTCCCAAATTAACTGACTCTAGAATATGCTTTTCATGTTATGTAACAGTAATGGAACTAGATTGGTTTTTATTCTAAGAAATACACTTTTTGAGATTATGCTTTAGGTAATAGCAATATTATTTTGTAATCCATAGTGTTAAACCTGATCAATAATATATGCCTCATCTTATTACTTCTGCCTAAGTGTTAGGAATTAGCTCCTGATATTAGTATTTGTCCTAGTTTTCCCCATTCTATATCATGTGCAATAATTTTTTATATTCATAAATTTGCCAGAAGCAAAAGTAGTAATCTCAACTTGATTTTGCTTAAACAAATGGAGGTTTATTACTAATAACTGAGAGGACAGATTCACAATTGCAATAGACCTGTGTTGGCGATACAGTGGGCTTTGGACAGCTTTGCAGACTTTCTCATGCTCACCAAGAAAATTGCTTCCTGCCACTATGTAGTTGTTGATGCAGAAGTTCCCAGAGGGCAGCCAGGAAGGCATTTCAGAGGCTGGTCTTCTGGTGGGCATAAGACCATAATGCCACTGTTGACTTTTTGTTGCTTTGTTAGTGTCAGGTGGTGAGTTTGTGTAGTGATGGAAAGCTGCCATTCTCCATTAGGACAAGATGTGATACATTTTCTCCTCAAAAGATAGGGAAATAAAATCAGATCTTGCTAGATCTGTATACAAAATGCAAGTATGTCTTTGGCCACTGTTGGTGAGACTCTAAGTCATCCAGGCTAGCATAGGAGGGACCAGGATTATCTCGCCATGAAATTGACGCAGTAGGTATTTTCAAGTAGAAATGAGAGGGTTTTTTTTCTTCTTTTCTTTTTACTACTAAGGCCATTTTATTACTGTAAAGGTTAAGACATAAGTCCCCTTTTAGGAATTTATAAAGACAAAATATTAGGTTTGTGTAAGTTTACAGTTAGGTGTGTGTATGTAAAATTTTTATAAATTTTAAGAGTTATAACAATAACACCTCTAATTTTTGCATTACTAGAAGCAAGAGATTTACCCAACTCCATCAATAAATTATCTTCCTCTTTTAGGCAAAACTCTAATATGACTTTGCATTTCATTTAACATTAATCAATTTCTTGACATGTTCTATAGTTTCCTATATAATTAGAATAATATGAGAATAATGTGAAACTCTGGGTTTCTGCACATATTTTAAGAGGCACAATCCAGAGATGTCATTTGAAAACATTGAAAATATTATAAGCATTAGATCCAAAAGGACTTGGGCTCAAATTTGACATTCTCCTGAGATTTCCTGTGAAAATGAGATTACAAAATTATGTGCTTATGTGTATAAGATAACTAAATATTAAATCTGTTGTTATTTTATGTTTAGCTTCATTTCTGCGGTACCTAATATAAAGAAAGTTATCCTGATTTCTTTAAAGTAAAATTTTAATGAGCTATTACCTCCTTTTGACCTCTCTGATAGATTAAATCAATTTCTTCAGCAAACATTTATTGAGCCATGTGATGCTCAGTACAGTTATCTTAGAGCCTTTAAACATTAAAAAGATGAAATAGAAATTGATTCCAGATTAAAATTTATCAAAATTCAATATGAAATATAACATACATCTATAAATATTTTTAATACAAAATAAACCAAAAATGCTATTAAAAAAAGCAAATAATATTAGGATGTAGAATTACAAAAAAAGCCAAAGAGATTAATTTCAACTAGAAATGAATATGGAAGTTAGAAAAGTCTCTGGAAGAAGAAGAATTTGAGCTGGGTCTTTAAAAATGGAAAGGAGAGTGTATAGGCATGGAAAAACAAGATATATATAGGAAATTCTAAGTATAGAGAAAAGCATATGTCTTAGGTTATTTGTGCTGCTATAACAAAATACCACAGTCTGGAAAATTTGTAAAGAACAGAAATTTGTTTCTCATAGTTCTGGAGTCTAGGAAGCCCAAGATCAAGGTACTAGCAGGTTTGTTGTTTTGTGAGGACCAAGTGTCTGCTTCCAAGGTGGTACCTTGAATTTTGCCTCCTCTGAAGGAGAAAAACACTGTCCTCACATGGCAGAAGATGGAAGGGCAAAAATGGATGAATTCCCTCCATAAGGACCTTTCATAAGGGGATCTAATCCTATTCATGAGGGTGGAACCCTCATGACTCAATCACCACCCAAAATCCATACCTCTCAATACTGTTGCATTGGGGATAAATTTCAACATGAATTTTGGAGGGAACAAAAACATTCAAACTATAGCAGCATATAAAACAGTTAGAGGACAGAAATCCTTGAAAGTAAGTAGGAAGTAGCAAAATAAATTTTTTTTTTTTTTCTGAAGGACATACATGGTAGAATAGATTAGTAGAAGATGATGTTGAAAGATAAGGTTTGGGCAAGGTCATAGAGTTCCTTGAATGCTAATATTAAGTTTGTTTGTTTGTTCGTTTCTTACACCTAATGTTAGACGTCAGGCAGTCAATCTCTAAGATGGCCTCTAATTACCCTCCCTACTCTTACTCCTTTGTGTAGTCCCATTCTACACTGAATTTGGACTTGCCGTGTGTGATCTATAGTATCCAGTAGACTAACACCGTGTGACTTCTGAGTCTAGGTCATACAAGGCACTGTAGCTTTCCCCTTGGTATCTTGGATCACTGGCTCTGGGAAGCCTGACACCACGGCATAAGAATCCTTAAGTTTTCCATAAAGCGGCCCACGTGAAGAGAAGCAGGCCCCCAGCCCAGCATTCAGAATACCGGCAAGTTCTCTGAGAAAGGCACCTTGGAAATAGATCCTCCAGGCCCTGTTAAGCCTTCACTCTAAACTGAAATAAACAAAACAAACACTTCACATCGATATATTTTACAACTGCCAAGACTTAAAAATAATCTATCAGTATGCTGCATTAGATATATACACCAATCTGAGCTCAAACTTTGTATGCTTTTATTACTTTGGAGGGAGTTTCTGGTAAAAAAAAAAAAAATTGAGAATGGACTATCAGGTATAATCCTTTTTAGGACACCTTCTTTCTTTCTTTTACTCCAGTCAGACCCAGAGAACCAGGGTTTTGTTTCTGCTTTTTAATCTCTTATACTATCTTTGATTTGTTGGCACCATCTTCCTGGAAGGATATGTGGTAAAAAATGTTGAAGCCATACTTATGTTCAAAGTAAAATTAAATTTGATTATCTATTAGAGATATAGTCAATGAGTGGGGTATGCGTGGCTCTTAGCCTGCTGTGGATTTGCCATTGCTGTCCTCAAGTGCCACTGGTACCTGGAGGGAAATATATAAGGATGGCAGCCTTAAGAGAGCAAAAAACAGGGGGAACTTATTATTTAACCACAGCTCTTCAGGTAGTCCAGATCCTGTTGAACTTGGTTAGGTACAGTGAGGTTGATACCATTCCTGGTTCTGATCCTTGGGACACGTCTGAAACCCAGGAGTGCAAGGAAGTGATGGACGGTGAGGGCTACCCTATGACAGTGCTAAGCCACGTGGTTGTTGATCCATTGTGAGGCAGATCCTGAGAGGGTGAGAGGTATTAGTGTTACCTTCCATTTCCTATGATAGTCTTATTACCATATAGTTATTCTTTAGTCTTCAACAACAGGTTTGACTGATTCAAAACCTTTATATTCTTACATCTCCAGCCTAAGCCCTTGGCCTCATGCAGCTCCATCAGGAGTCACTTTCTTGTTTCCTAGACTGGCTATTTCCTAGGACCCGGTTAGCCTTCAATTTTCTTGGTTCTGGGTGTCAGACTTCTGACTTAGCTTCCTCCATAAGCCTGGACAATTTTACTCTATTTTCCTACATTTATCAAATGTAATTTATTAACTTTAATTTTTTTAAAAAAAATTACCATAGCATAAAATATTTGACAAACATGATACGAAGTCTCATTCAATTGCATTTACAAGAGCCCTCTAGAATAATAAATTGCCATATTTGTCTGCTTGGCCAAGAAGGTGTTACTTCAGGCTTTTCTGACTTTGACTACTTTCACTCATCTAATCATGAAGTGCAGGAATATTTCTGATGTGTAGAGCTCAGTAGGAGAGGTCTAAGGATGCTAGAAATCCAGTGCAGCTGGCATGATGACACCTCCCCAGCTGTGAGCAGGACCGAGAAGGTGGGACAGAAATAGTCTCGCCTCCTTGGAGCTTTCAGCTTCCTGGCAGCTACCAATCTGTGCCCAGAATCCTAGGGGCAACAGAAGGGAAGTAGCTAGGTAGCAGCCTAATAATATTTTGCTTAAGCCATCTGGTTATAGAATGATATGCAATGTTTGAGGAATATTGAGTAGGAAAGAGAGATGAGGGCCTTTTTACATCCAAAAAAAAATCAATTTGAAAAAAAGCCCCAACTTACCTCTAGCCACATTTTCTAGGTATTCTTTAAGCCAGTATCAATTGTTATAAAAAAGATAATGTTTTTACAATAAAAATCATACTTGATAATAATAATACTAATAACAGGAATGATATTAGACAAGTGATTTGTAATTAGCAGTTTGGTGATAAGGGAAGAGAGCCTTTGTGTTTCGAAATTGTAGATGTCTGTGAAGCCCTGCTTGAAGGTGTTCAGTCCCCTCTTCCCCGCCCCCTGCTGCCCCAGCAGTCCTGTCTTGGCCTGAGATACCCCCCTTTGCTTTAATCAAACAACCTTGCATAGAATGGAACCTCCACAGGAGAAGCCACAGTTTCACATTCCAATGATGTGGACTGCACGTTGGTGTTGGTGTTAACTACGCATTTCACTGGGCTGTAACAAGATATTTTTTCTTTTCTTTTTTCCCAAAAATGGTCTTGTGGGAAAAGAAGGCTAAATATATTGACTTTATGATAGTTTCAGATATTTTCTCAATAAATATACTTCCAGATTATTTTGCCCATTATTTTTATAATTTATTTTTGAGTATTGCTAATAAAAACACTATTATCTAAACATCAACTCCCAATGATTCCCTAACATAGGCTTCGTGAGAGTAAACAAGAAAGATCCTGCAATCCTTAGGAGCTAAATGCACTTTTGTTGCCTGAAGAATTACAAATATATTACACATATTCAGGGGATTTAAGAAATAGGAGAGGTATCCAGTAAGGATTGTGTGTGTGTGCGGACATGTGAGTATGTTGATGTTTGTATGTGTATTTGTGTTTGGGAAACAGGCAATCTTGGAAAGTAAAGAACCAATGAATCAAACACTGAATAACAAAAATAATATCATTATAACAGTCTGTGATAGAATTTTAGGGTTTTTGTGATCGTGATGAAGTTGTAGATCTGAACCTCAATCTTTCTTTAAAACAGGTGTCATGAATGTACAGTAAAAGTAAACTTGATAAGATTATATGTGTGAGTGCTCTGCAGATTGTCAAATGAGTAAAGAATGTTTTCAAAAATTATTTCTATTATCCTAAACTATATATCCATCTCCTCTAATACGTAAATAAAATACAATAAAATAAAGCAATTCAAAAACATTGACTTTGGAAATCCTGAGGAACTTGTGCCTGCCCTAACCTCTCCTTCACTTCCTGCCAGATAAACTTGCTGACTCAGGAGACCTAACTTTAGCATCATCAAGTTCTGTGTTAAGACTGAATGTATAATCTCTGTGTTGGAAATATCTCCATAGTTATACAATAATCAGATCTCAGAGGATAAGGATGTTTTCCAACACCAACCTCAAACTACTCCAGGAGCACTGACTTAGGAATTAGATTGCCTGAATTTGAATCCTGTCCCTAACACTTATTATTAAAATAATTTTTGTGTAAGCTACTTAATATTTACTTATTATATTTTTATCATCTGTATTTGAGGAATATTTTCTAAGATTCTTGAAAGGATTAAAAATTTTATACATGTAACTCTTAATAATAATGTCTGGTAAATAGTCAATTCTTGGTAATATTTATATTAGCATTATAAATTATATAAAAGAATATGTTTTCTGTAATTTGTAACTCAGCCTCTCCACCTTGTGATCAATAGCTCTAGAAGACTAACATCAATATGAGTTCAATCCCAACAATCTTTAAATTATTAAAGCTTGATCAGGGATATTAAGGCCTTAATTTCCAGGTATTGGCTTGGGCTTCCAGAACACATCTGTCTAACATGTCTATCTACTGGCAGATACACCTGGAAATTCTCTGAATGAATTTCTTAAATTGTACTCTCTTGAGATGACTACAGATTTTCTGAACTGTTCAATATCTCAATATTTTCATATGTATTTAGTTTTGTTCATGTTTTTCCTCTCTCTAAATTTTTAGCTTCACAAATTGTAGCCATTATAAATCTATGACAAATTGATGAGGAAATTGGGAGGGCAGCCAGAACTTAATATTGTGTTGAGCATGAGAGAGTCTGAGGGAAAACAGGATGAGTTGATTATTAAAATAAATAAAATGCTCCAAATACTGTTTATAGAGGCAGTTAGAAGATTGTTTAATGAGCTCCAAGAAAATGATTTGAAACAAAGGAAGGAGCAAAGCAAGCCTCCGAACATGGCTTTATTTGCCAAAAAATTAGCAAAGAAATCTTACCTTCACCTTCCTTAGGAATAGTCTCAGTGATTTAACATGTCAGAGAGTTTTAATGACACATTACTGCTATTTTAATTAATTTTTTCATCCATATGCATCACTCAAAGCTTTACCTCCTCCCCATATGCTGTAAAATTTTCTAGTAACAATTCAATTTAATACACTTTTTTTTTCCCGTGGTAGAATGTTAGGAGTGGTTTTATTTACAAATGGGGTCTATGTAATACAGTGTTTTTTTAAGAGTCTGAGCTGCTTAGCAGGAGGAAAAGGACACACCTATTGGGTCACTGGATCTGAATCAGGGTGATTTTGCCTCTCCTCCTCTAGGGATATGCAGCAATGTCTAGAGCAATTTTTTGTTGTCACAATTGGGACAATACTGATGGCATCTGGTGGGTAGAAGGCAGGGATGCTGCTAAGCAGTGTCCATTGCACAGGAAAACAGCCGCTTCTCCCTCAACAAACTATCAGTTAGCAGTGCCTATATTAAATGATACTTCAGTCTATGGAACATTTGTTTGGTACTGAACAAGCCCCGCTATTTCTAACTATGTGCAAGTAATAATTGCCTATGTTTTATGAAATGTTTGCTTCAATGGAAACTGATGCAGTTGTGTTCTTTATTCATTCATGCTCTTTATTCATTCAATTCTATAAAAGAGTAAGACAGGAGGCAGGGTAGGTTAGAAGGAAGGCTTAGAAGTCTTTCTGCCTCTGTGAAAAAGATGGTCTGTATTAGAAAAGGGGAGGTGGAAAAACATATTTTCTTGTGAGTTGATTTTGAAAATAATCATAAAGAAGACAGGAATTCAGATTGAGAATGGCACCATTGCCTGCAGTTGTCACCAAAAGATTTAGGAAGAAATTGGAATTTAGGCTTAATTGGTTTCTAGAAAAAAATATACATGATTTTTTAAAAAATTTAATATTTAGGGGACATCAGCCTGCCAGAAGTAGGATAGGCAAGGTAAGGAGATTCAGTTGTGGAGGGCCAGCAAGAAGAGCTATTAATACTGTCTCTTTCCTAGTGGCTATTGCTTTTGCTCTCACCATTTCTAAAGAGGAAAAGTAGGTGAATAAAAACTAACAGCAGATATGAAAACTTTCTATGAAGGCAGAAAAGATTTAATGAAGATCAACAGATTTATGCTTGAAGAAACTCCTGGAAATATTAGATCAGGATATTTTTCATATATCTGAGGACATATATTTAGATAAATACAAAGAAAATATTATTTTTGTCCCAGACAATTTACTAGAAAGACAAGTGAGGGGGTGGGAGGGTGGGGAGGTGGAGAAAAAGTCTGTGACTTAAAAAGTAGTTCATCTGAAAGAGAAGATCCAGAAGGCCTGAGCCACTTTTTTTTTTTTTTTTTGTCTTTTGAGACAGAGTCTCACTCTGTTGCCTGGGCTAAAGTGCCGTGGCGTCAGCCTAGCTCACAGCAACCTCAGACTCCTGGGCTCAAGTGATCCTATTGCTTCAGCCTCCCGAGTAACTGGGACTACAGGCATGCGCCACCATGCCCAGCTAATTTTTTCTATATATATTTTTAGTTGTCCAGCTAATTTCTTTCTATTTTTAGTATAGACAGTGTCTCGCTCTTGCTCAGGCTGGTCTCAACTCCTGAGCTGAAACAATCCACCTGCCTCAGCCTCCCAGAGTGCTAGGATTGCAGGCCCAATGCGCCCGGCCCTGAGCCATTTTTTATTCTGAGTAAGGCACAGTGCAGAGGATATAGATGCCTCACAAACAAAAAGAATGTTTTCTTCTAGGGAAAAGGAGAAATAAGGGATGTATACTTTCTCAAATGCCCTCCAATTTTTATTTAGAAACAAACAGGAATATATCTTCCCTCTCTCCTGCCCATATAGGGGAGGAGATTATCAATTTTAGAGACTAATTTCCACCTTGATGAGTTAGTATCTCCAATTTCAACCACTGGTCTTTTGTGTATCTTTCTAGGATCATGGCTTAGAAGTTTGGCTTTTGGTCTAAGAAGCACCAGAAGACTCTCTAAAAATGTCTTAGATTGATACATTGTTTAAATTTACTCTAAGATACCACTCTGACCATCTACATCTTTACACATTTTTTATCCATATTTTCTAAATTTATATAATCACATTAAGTGGCAGAAATAATCCCAATGCTACAATATCAAGCTATATAGACATGCTCTTTATTCATCCATAATTTTTCTCCTTTTATCAAATTCAAAGGATAAAATAAACATACAAAATTAATTTACCTTGTAAGATGACATCCAAAGATAGTACAAAAAAGAACCTTAATATTTATTGTATTTTTCTGTGTAGTGTAGTTTTACGGAGATATTCAAAGGTAAATTTCTTTCAAGTTTTCTTCCATGAAAATGAGGACAGTTATTTCAGCACCTGTGAAGTAGAATAAATCAGATATACTTTACTGTTTAAAAAACCTAAATGCTTAAAAGCACCCAAAATTAACATGTTATTGGTCCTAAATTTCAACAACTGACAGAGCTTAGAGCAGCGACCCTAAGAAAAATGACATCTCTTAAAGCCAGTATTTAGTCTCCTCCAACTTACATTTATATTGCCAAAGACCATAGGGAGACTCTTTGATGCCTGATGTAAGAATAGATTTTTTAAAATTTTGTTTTGTTTAGAGTTTCCAGGATATGCCCTTATGCCAGTTTGCCAAATTTTATGACCTACAAAATTTTAATAATTTGGATGAAATCACTTAAATGGTTATTATACTAAAAATGAACCATATCTATAGGGAAGTAAAATACTGTGTGATTGATAATGTTTAATACTAACTTTTGGATCTCCCTTCTAGGCACATGCTGAGACCCCACTTCCTAGTGCCCTTGTGGTGGTATGTCACCACAGGACTGTCCAGGGTCAATAATTTGTGAGCAAGAGTAATGTATGTGTGTTCTGGGACCTTTCTTTACAGTAAAAAATCACCCAGAGCTCTATTTTTCTCACCAATGCCTTCAATAATATGCTAGGTAGCAGGTGCTCCATCAGCCTGAATCTCAGAATGGGGATAATGAATAAGGAAAATGATTTTGGAGGCTGGAATGATGTTTCCATGTTTTGAAGAGGGAAAGAATTTGGTAAAATTATTGTTTGTGTTTATTTGGAAGGCAAACAAAGTACTGTGGTAGAAAAATCAATAGCCCCCAAAGATGTCCAAGTATGAATCCCAGAACCTGTGAATATGTTATCTTCTGTGGCAAAAGGGTTTTCGCAGATGTGATTAAGTTAATTCTCATGAGATGGTGAGATAATCATGAATTATCTAGGTAGTTCCAATGTAATCACAAGAGCCTTTAAAGGAAGAAAACAGGAGGGTAAAAATCGGAGGGGCGATATAATGAGGGATACAGAGGTTGGTGTAATGCTCTTTGAAACTAGAACAAGGGTTCATAAGCCTAGGAATGCAGGCTAACTCTAGAAACTGGAAAAGGTAAGAAAACTGATTCTTTCCTGGCACCTCCAAAAGGCATGCAGTTCTGATTTTGGTCCTACAAGTACCATTTTGGACTTCTGATCTCCAGAAATGTAAGATAATAAACTTGTGTAATCTAGGATCTAGCTGATTTGTTCTTCCTGGACAACAATCTAAGGGTGATGGAACATCATTCAGAGAGATTGATTCAGAAGGTACTTTCTCAGAGCATAATGTAAATGAAGGAAAACAAATGGAGATGAAAGAATTTTGAAGGCCATAGAAAATAAAGTTTCTTTAATAAAGATTTTAGTGAAAACAGCTGAGATAATTAAAAGGCCAAGGAAGAAGATGGAATAAGCTACCTAGGTGAGGCCAGCAATACCACCAAAATATTTTGTTAGGGGACAATTATTTATTTATTTTTTGAATGAAGCCAAATTCTGATTTTTATGGCTATTAGAGCATAAAAATAGAGTTGATAGCTCTTTAGTCATCTTGGTCTAGCTTCAATATAGTCTTAAACTCAATTTTTTTTTGGTAGAATAATATTACACTGTAGCATGTCAAGCCAGTAAAACACACAGCTAAACTTGTCCAATGTTCTGAGTAAGGTGCAGTAGCCCACCAGGCAGATGCTGGTATTGAGGCACAGGACAAGTGTGCAGATTTCATTTGCCACAGTACACAACTGCCTACTTGCCATAATTGCTTAACACATTTTAGGGGACCAAAAGTATAACTTGTTTGACTAGAGGTCAGTGTATCCCTGATGAAATATGATGTCATGGATTGAATGTGGGGGAGAATCACCCTCACTAATTGATAAAAGGTATTCATCTCACTCAAAGAGCATAAGAGGATCACCAGGTACTAGAGCATAGTACAGACTTTAAAAGCCACTTTTTTTTAAGCCTCCTTGTTTTGGACTAGAGTGAATTGAGTCACTTGCCTGAGGCATCAGATTTAAAAGAGGTGGGGAAAAACACAGAAGTCAAGAAAAATAATGTACTATTTTAAAACTCAAAATCAATGCACAAAATATAAAAAGTATAAATACATATAGTATCTGACTCTACATTTGCCTGACTTTTCCTCACTTGAATCATCCAAATTACGGCCCTAAGATGCTGATGTATAGAAAGTCTCATTTGTGGGAAGATCTGAAGATTAAAACTCCAAAGAATGTGGAAATTCTTACTGACTTGTGCATTAATGTTGTGGTAATTAAAAATTATATAAATATAGTAATATTGTCCTCAAAATTTTCATTTTTTGTTACCAGACATATGAGAGAGGTTGAAGATCTAATAAACATTTTCAACACATGCATTTGAAGTTTTATGGAATAGCTTGACATGGAATTCCAAAAATTTGGTATTCAATGTTTAGCAAAGAGAATCCCTGAGATGCTAGCTTTAGCATAGTTCATTTTTAGTATGAGAAGTAAGGCTTCTTAAAAAGAAAAAAAAAATCTTCCTAAAAATCATTGTACTTGTTCTATTTTTCTAGAGTAGACAATGTTAGTGAGGTCAAGCGCTGAGTGTCTCTAGGAATCTCAGAAAGCAAAAGATATATGTCATTAAATATGAAATGTTTGATTTTGAATCAAAAGTTTAGTTTATTACATTTCAAACAAGAAGCAGGATAATTAATCAAAGTATGTGCTCTAAACTGTCCACACAGCTTTGCCATCTTAATGGTAGCTTGTTTATGCCAACAGTGAAAAAGCCAGGAGAGCGAGTGGGATGAAATCACAAAAGGCGTTTTCCACAGTTTGTTGAGAATTGAATATTTTTCCCTGCAAGAAGTGGTCCAAAGCCTGAAAGAAGTGGTAGTCAGTTGATGTAAGCCCTGGTGAATATAGTGGATGACAGTTTCCAAGTCCAGCTTATTTATTTGGAGCAGCATTGTTTGTGCAACATGTGGTCAGGCATTGTCTTGCAAGAGGATTGGCCTGTCTCTATTAACCAATCTCGGCTGCTTCATGGCAAGCATCCTCATCATTTGCTCGCAGTAGACATCAGCCATAATGGATTGACCAGGTTTCGTGAAGCTGTAGTGGATAATATCAGCATTGCACCACCAAACAGACACCATTAGCTCTTTTTGGTGAATATTCAGTTTTGGACCGTGTTTCAGCATTTCATCTTTGTCCAAACATTGTACCAAATGCTTGAGATTGTCAAAAAGAATCTATTTTTCATCACACATCACAATATGGTGTAGAAATGGTTTGCCTTCATGTCAGGACAGCAAAGCGGGCAAGCTTCCAGACGATTTCTCTTCTGACGATTGTTTAATTCATGCGGTACCCATCTATCCAGCTCCTTTATCTTGCTGGTTTGTTTCAAATGGTCCAGTTTGTTCCAAATTGTTGGAATAGTAACGAAAAATCTTTCTGCTAATTCATGTATAGGTTGTGATGGATTTGTTTCCGCTGCAGCTTTCAGCGCATCATAGTTCACCTTGGTCTCCATTTGCTCACCTGGCTCATTTTCCAAGATTGAAATCACCAGAATGGAACTTCTCAAAACATTGATGTGTACTGAATGTTCATTAGCCACATTCTTGCCAAATACTTCATTGATATTTCTAGCTGTCTGTGTAGCAATGGTTCTACAACAGAACTCATATTAAAAAATAACAAATTTTTGATTTATCTATGGTTTCACAAAAATTGCTCTAAAAAAGATGTAAAAGATAATCACAAGCCAAGCCATGCACTTGAAGGAATTACCTTCACAAAAAAAATAAAACAAGAAATGTCAGAGTGAAATTTCATAGATAGCAACTGTCGAACTTAGTACTTAAGGAAATTGGATGTTTCATACTTAATAGTTTACCACTATATAGCGGGGTTGTGAGTTTCCAGCCAATGAAGTTGGAGAATTTAGGGAAAATAGATGATTCTAGAGAAGGGTCTTATTTTTCCAGCAGTGAGCATGCCATAAATGACCACTCATGCCAGAGGTAGAATGAACAAATATTACTGCTTTATGTCTGGGTCTGAAATTATTCTACAAAACTTCCTAAATTCTCCTGAGTCATCTTTGATGTCAATTTAGAAGTTGGTGTATGCTACGCTTATTTCACCTGCTATCCAAAGTAGATCCTAGAATGGTGAGGCTAAAATTTAGTAAGGTTCAGATATCGACTTATTTCTCATTTACCTTTCTTGCCAGAAAGCATGGATTTTTCTATCAATAGGTGTGATCTTGTTCACACTGTGCATTCACTTGACATCACTGTGTATAATAGTCTTTCCTATTTTCCAATACTACACTTCTTATTAGATTTGCAGCATATTTTCAATGACTCACCATTTCTTCATGGACAAATTTTGACTATTGCCTCTCATACTGACCCTCCACTGTCAGAACTTAAACTACATTTCCAACTTTATGTCTCTTTAATTCCTGGTCCAAAATCTTCACACATATTAATTGACTTATTGTTCACACAAAATGTCTTTGATTTTTGTGCATTCATATCAATGTTCCTCTTTCACAATGTTCTATATTTCTGATATCTTGATCTAACTAAGATACTTTTTCTTCTTTCAATACTTTTCTCATCATCCAAATACAAAATGGTCTCCTTTTCCTTTATATGAGTATTAATATAAGGAATAAGAATTTATTATTCACTTCACAATAATGACATAGTTTGCTGTATTTTTGCTATTTTTCCAAATATGCAGCATGCCTATTAAAATGGAATAAAGCACTTTCAAAGTTAGGCACACAGTTTATTTATAAATCTCCAGAATACATTCTGGGCTATAGCAGCAATAGGCTTTGCTTGGATCCCCAGCTCACTGAAATGAACCATAAGTCATCTAATTTACTATGAATTACATCCATTCATCTAACTTACTCTTCCTGTTCCTGGCCCTAAATCCATGAAAAAACGGAAAGTCCTTAATGCCTTGCTCACCCTTACTTTCACATAGAATATGTTAAGTTTAGTAGTTTTCATTAAAATTTGATATTTTACTAAATATCTTCAAATATCTTTAACTTCTTTCCATTTCCATTGTCAATATACTTAACCAACCACTATGACTGTTTCCCAGGAGTATTCTAATGGCTTATAAATGAGAGTTTTCTAAATCCATTCTGAACACTACAGACAAAGTGACCATTTAAAAACATATTGAGCAAAGAGCGAGAGTTTAATCTCATCTGTCCCCATTTGGACACCCTTAATATCCCTCTCTTGTCTAATTGCTGTGGCAAGGATTTCGAGCACTATGTTTAACAGAAGTGGAGATAGAGGGCAGCCTTGTCTGGATCCGGTTCTAAGTGGGAATGGTTTCAATTTTTCCCCATATGATATTGGCAGTGGGTTTGTCATAGATGGATTTGATAATTTAAGGAATGAGCCATCAATGCCTATTTTGACAAGAGTTTTCATCATAAAGGTGTGTTGGACTTTGTCGAATGCTTTTTCTGCATCTATCGAAAGAATCATATGATCTTTGTTCTTGCTTTTACTTATGTGGCGAATTGCATTTATAGATTTGC